>JAJEJO010000166.1:365648-458444 GCA_020662805.1 Glaucomys volans
TGATGTGAAGTGGGGGGGGTCAAGTTTCATTTTTTTCCTAAAGGGATATTAGAACTGACCGATTACCATTTAATTCAAATAGCATCTTTCCTTATTGCTTTTGCATTGTCATTTTTGTTATAAATAAACCATAATATTGACTTCTGGCTTCCATCGTTTATATTGAAAAAAATCAAGTTCTAGTTTAATGATTCTTTCTTGAACAATGATATGTTTTTACTTGCCTGCTTTAAAAAGCTGTCTTTGTTTCGTGATTTTTCACGGGTGTTGCTATAATGTGTATTTATAGGTTTTTTAAAATTATTTGTTCTGCTGTGAATTTTGTTTTCACGTCACTATTGGGGAATCCGGAGCCATTATCCCTGGAGATGTTGTCTCTGATCATTCTCTCCCTCCTGTGTTTCAGGTCACACACATGCCAGTGTACCTCTCTGTGTCACGTTTCTTACTGTCCCCTATGAAGTACTCGTCATCTTTTCTCTCTGTCCTTCTTTTTAAATATCTTGTTTTGACCTAATTTCCAGTTCACTCTTACTTCATCTGAGTCTCAATTGCTCTTAAATACAGCCATTGCATTTAAATATATCATTTTATATTTATTTCAAAACTTATTTTATATATTCATCTTCCATGCTTTTTTTAGTCCTTTTTTTTTACTAAATCCTTAACCTTGATATTTTTATGCTCTTGAGTAATAGAGACCTCAAAATCTTAAAGTTCGATACAAGTAATAGAGTGAGACAAACATCATTACCTTATGTACATGAATGAATACACAAATGGCATGATTCTACTTTGTATACAACCAGAAAAAAGATAATTGTACTCCATTGGTGAACAATGAATCAAAATAAAAAAAAAATTAAAAAAAGAAGTTAAAAAATATTTATGATGCAAAACGAAAAAGAAAACCCCTTAGATGCTTCATGGTCTGTTTTAAATTTCCATGTTTTTTGCTGAATGTACTTATGTTTTTATTTACCTATTTTTAAAATATCATGTGCTAAGGATTTCTATTTGAAAGTTAGATCTTTCAGGTCTATGGTAATCCCATCTTCTTCCAGAGAAAATTTCCTTTGGTCAGTACCTGAATGCTAGAAATCTTGGATTTGCTTTCTTCAGTTTCTCACAATATGAAGTTTCCCCAGGAATCTCCTCCTTTCACCCCCTTGGCATATCCTGGTCTCCGGCTGTGGTCACATTGTACATGGATGCTTTCAAAAGTGGTACTTAGGCTTCTGGCACCATGTCCTTCCCTCTGGTATCAGCCAAGATCTTCAGGAGAAAAGGGGCTCCAGATACCGAGCTATTTCTCTCAGTTTATTCTTCTACATGATCTTCCTCAAATAGTCCTTCACTTTATTTTACACTGGATCCCTGATACTTTAAAGAAAACAATAATATTTATAAGCATTGTTATTTACCTAGAAAGAAATATTGACCTGAACTTGCAATTTCACCAATACTGGAGGTGGCAAAACTCTACTCTAGATATTTTGGGGTTATTTTTTAAATTTTTATTCTTTATTGTCATGTTCCTATGGGAATATTAAATAATTTAAATTAAAATTCCTTCCAAACATCCTCACCTTTAAAAAAAAAAGCAATGCAAATCTTAATAAAATAGCTGTGTGTACTCATAATCAGTACTTTCTTGTGCTCCCTCTCCCTCCTTCTTGGCTTCCTCCTCCTTTTTTTGGCTCTTAACCTCCTTTAATAACTGTGATGAACAGCTAGGACTCTCGTCTGCTGCAGTACTTTGCAGTACTTCCCTCCAATCAAATCTTACCAAAAAATTTCATACTCTGGTTTTTGTTTATCATCACTTCTCATTTGCTGATGTATCTCTAATTAAATTTGTATTCGTACCAATGAGTTACAATTCCCAGCCACCCAGGGGTATAACATCAAAGCTCTCACTGACATCTTTCCCTCTCACCTTTGCTTCCCCCATTTCCATCCAGTCCCCAAGCCATATTGATTCTATTTCCACAATATTTCTCTTATCGGTCTTCTCCTTTACATTCCCAATGCAAGTCTCTAATTCAAACTCTCATTTCTCCCGCTAAGATTTTTTTAAGAGTCTAGTCTCCCTAACTCCAAGATCAATGCAGCACAATTCATCCTATACTCTAATCTCGAAAACTGTACCCTGACCTTAGCATGCCTTAAACAAGCATTACTAATTGTTCTTCATTCTCTACCAAGTGAAGTAACTGTTCACAGTCTGTTCACTGCTACTACTTGCTCACAATATACCTCTTGCATTTTTTCTCTCTGGATTGCTTTCATGCAATTGTTAATCTACCTACTCCCTCAAATACGCTTTGTAATTTTAAGTTTGTACGGGTTTGCTTCTGGTATTCTTTCCATCTGACTATTTCTTTATCTTTCAAAATATTATTAATATTTCAAATTAGCATTCAAATGTCACCTACTTCTTCAAGTCTTGGGATGTCGCATGATTACAATGATCCATTTGCCTTCACAGTCACATTGTCTTATGCTACAGATATTTAGCATGTAGCTTCTCTGCCCTCATTGTTAGGAAGCTCACTGAAAGTTGAAACTGTAAATTACTCAGCCTTCTCTGCTCCTGCAGGCCTTGCATAATGCCTTGCCCACAATGAAGGCTTAGTAATTTATGGAATAAATTGGTGGGTGCATGAATAAATGACTAGACTGAGAATCATAAAACAGCAGTAAAGTGACTACCCAGGCATCCCTAAAACTTGCTTACAAGATTCTAATGGGAGAAATTGAGAGTAATAGAGCAATAAGCATATTAATATTACCTAAGAATTATTTCATGTTGTTGAGATGAATAAGCAATTGTGGTTGCCTGCATTTCTACCTTGGTTGTCTCAAAAAGCACAAACACTGAGAGAGGGCATAGAACCCTCTACTTAGTGCTCAGCTGTAGGTAATTTATTGTCTCGGGAAAGTTTAGGTGAATTAATTCAAATGTGAGTATGACATAGGACTGGGCAAGAGATGGTTTTGTTTTGTAAATACTTCTCGTTGGGAAAAGGATACCTATTTGTAGGGATAGGAAACTCATATTTATATATTTGTTGAATAATTTCTGAGAGCAAAATATCTAATACATTTGAAGTTGTTTCAAGAAAAAAAGTCATTGAACTCTGTTTTCATTATTTAGACCAGTAACTTGTTTTTCAAAAAAGTTGTAATCCACTGAGGAAAGATACTCTGCAAAGTGTTCCCTTACTCTCCTTTTCTGGAGTTTGTTTTCAACTATTTTAGACTCTATTATCCCCCTGGCCTTTCAAAGTAGTAATGTACATATCTTTTTGAAATACATAAGTGTTGGTCTGAGTACTGTCAAAATATCAGGAGTTTACATAGGAAATACTCAGCTTGGTTTAAAAGTGGGAAGAAGTTGGAAATTTAATATTTGTTTCCAAGAAAAAATGACAATTACCAGTACTTAAAACCAGCTACTGCTTGTTCAAAATATATCCGTTTTAGATTTGTCTCCCTTTTTCTCGTCCTGCAATTAATCTGTAAATCTACCTATTATCCCAAACATGTTCTGCACTTCTTAGGTTTTAGGTATTTTCAAAGTGTTTTACAAAAGACTTCAAATAATATGGCTTTTCTAAATAATATAATTCATTTGGGAGGTATAGAATTTAAGGACATTTTTAAATAGTAGTTTAAATCGATCAATGACCTCAGAGGGTATTCACAGACTGTATATTCATGTAGTGATTAAATGCAGTAAATGATTAAAACTCCGGTCTTTTGCTTATTATTCGTTCCTTCCTGCTATGTTCTTCTTTGTGTTTACTCCATTGCATTAGAATTCTGCTCACTTCCTTTTCTCCCTAGGCTGCCAGAAACTGCTAATGGACTATGCTTGTTCTTTTTTGATCTTCTGGTGATTTTTCTTTTGCTGCTATTAATTTGTTTATATGTTTGGATTTGGAGATATTATAATACCCTTAAAAAACACCTATTGATTGCTGTGAAAGATTTGCCTCCTTTTTCTTGCTACCAAAGTTAGTTCCCTCCAGGAAACAAAATAAATTCACTCTATGATGCTTCTTTGCCCATCAAAAAATGTTCCTGAACATATTAAAAAGAAGGTGTGTAACAAAATCATCAGTCCTTACAAAAAATGGTATGTTGTGCTTTTATATTTTATTTCTGACATTTTCCCTGTAGCTATGCAAATGCCTAGAATGAATCACATGATCATATAGTGGTAGTTTTCATGAGTCTAACAAGTAAGATTTCCATTCAATGAAACTGGAAAGACAGATAATTTTATTTTCTGTAGAAGATGTTATGCTAGATTCTTGTGTTTACCAAGAGGCACAAATCTACACCAGAGTAGATTCAGCACTATGAAAGGAAGCGATTGGATTATGTAACTACAGTCTAGGACAGATAAGGCTTTAAGTAGTATGGATCAGAGATGTAAAAGATGCCATTAGGATTCTAGTTCCTTCCTTTCTTCCTAAGATTAAGCTTACTTCAATCCCCCTTATGATTTGTGACCTGTTGAACAGAGTGGTTGTCTTGCATATGACAGCATCAGCAACAGAGGGGCCACTCCAACTGGCTTAGCCCAGGTGCCTAATTCCCAGGTTGGCAATGTGGCCAATGTAATTGACAGGTTTGCCTGGTGGGGAAGGGTGCTTGCAGAAGTAAAATCATGTGGGAATGATAATAAGCACTAAGTTAACTAGTTCACTGGTTAAGTGCCAATCAGCAATTCCAAAGGGTACATTGTGAGAGAAGCCTCTGAGGAAGCAGTCACCAAGAGTGGGTCATCTGCTGAAATACTACTCTAAAGCAAAATGGAAAGGTTTGAAGAAAGAAGATCCAAGAATTAAGATTTAGATTTTTCCAGTAAGCATTCCTTGCATAAGTGTTTTTGACCAGGATAGTCTTTTCTCTCAATTTCTCCTTTGAGAAAAGAGTTTTCACATGCATGAAAACTCACATCCTAACTAAGGTGCTGAATTTGTCTTTTCTACCACTTTTCTTTACTCAGCTATTTAATCACCAATGTCTCTACTCCTGTATTTTAAATATTTCTTGCGTCCATTACCATCATCCTATCTCTCAGCACATTCACTGTGGCTCTCCACACAGGATGGTCAGGAGGCTGACGTTCTCTTTTGCCTTTCACATAGGGCCACAAGGGCAGCAGTGCTAAAGAGCATATCTAATCAAGTTAATGGTCCACTTTAAATCTATAGATAGGGAGATGACTCCCATCAACTCCCTCCTGATATGGAGTACTTGTGCTTCCCCAATGTGCTTTGGAATTAGGTGGCTCCATGCACTGCCTGATCCAATCAAACCAGGCAGAAACCCCCTTCTGTTCTGCTTTGCTATGCATATTTCTATTATTGCACTTACACAGACTTCTGTTTACATGCCTCGCTCTCACTGCTCATGGTAGGTGCTGTCTGTTAAAGGTCTAGCCTACCATCTTGCTACAAAGTGAAGGTCCACACCCCAGGAATGTAAGCATCGCCCAGAAGCTATTTAGAAATGAAGAATTTTGTGCCTGACCACAGCTCTACTAAATCAGAATCTACCAAATCAGAATATAAATTTTAATAAAATCTTCAAGTGAATCAAATGTACTTTTAATTTTGAAGAACATTGACTTATGATATATTCTTTGTACTCTAATACCAAGTATCTAGCAAACAGGATCTTATGCCTGTATGTGGAAGCTGATTTATACATTTTGTGTTTAATAAAATTGGAAGAAATTTATACTCATTGCAATATTTTCTAAGCCTTGGGTAAAACGTTTTTCGTCTTCTCAGAAATATCATACTGGATTCCTAGCGCCCTAAGAAAGTAAAGATCCTATGATAATGTTATATGCCCAGATTATAGATTGAATATTTGTTTGCATCTCTTCCTTTAAGTCCTAGGAACAGCTCCTCACCAGTATAACCATGAAAGTGAAAATGATGGTGTCGAAACATGAGTGAGAGTTCAAATTGAGCGCAGACCATGATGGCCTTTGATGATAAGCATTTGTTCATTCCCACACAGACTTTGGGCTGAGACACCGCTTCCTTGAGCTTATAGAACAGCAACACATTTAATGTGAGCAGAGGCTAAAAGTCCTTCCATTTTCTTTCTCTGGCTCTTCTCATACATTATTATAATTCACAGAGCCCAGTACACCCAGCTGGACCCATCAACGCTCAGACAAGGCAACTTGTAGCTGACATTCAGCTGATTATAGACACACGTGTAAGCCCAACAAACCTCCGCTTAGGTCAGCAGTACTGTCCAACCCACACCCAGAACCACAGTTCAAAATATTTATGGTTATGTTATCGCATATTCAAAGGATTTGTTGCTGTTTTTTTATGCAACACTCTTGGGACAATCAATAATTGTTACTGCAATGGAAGGCAGTTCAAGCACACTCAGATCCCACTGAGGTTCAGTCACACCTTGAAAACTTTTCCACAGTGCTTAAGCTTAAAAATTACCAAAAAGGGTTGCTGATGTTGAAATTACCTAACAGTTATAAATTTTAATACTAATATTAAAAAGTTAGGCTTACTGACGTAATAGAACTACTTTTGGAAGTTTTTGCGTCTCTGTAGAAAATAATTAAGCCTTTTTGTATTCTTAAACTTGTACTATCCCTGTATGCACAAACACACACACACACACACACACACACACACATACCCAACACAGATGCAGCAAAAAATTTGTCAAAAATGGAAATCAGGCAGTTATATGAGTAGATTCTCCTGAAAAAGAAAAGGTAAAAAGATTTCTTGCAATGTAAACATCTATCTTATTAGGCTTTCATAATTCCTATTTTAAATTTTTAAATTTTATTTGTTGTAATTAGTTGTACATGACAGTAGAATGCATTTATATATTTTGATAGATTATACATAAATGGAGTGTAATATCTCATTTTTTTCTGATTGTACATATTGCAGGATCATATTGATCACTGAGTCATACATGTACATGCGGTAGTAATGTCTGTTTCACTCTGCTATCATTCCTTCCCCCATACCCCTTCCGCTCCCTTCACTCCCCTCTACCTAATACAAACTAACTCTATTCTTCCCTAACTCCCCCTCCACTCCCCACTGCTGATCGTGAATTAGCTTCTGCTTATCAGAGAAAACATTCCGTCTTTGGTTGTTTGGGTTTGGCTTATTTCACTTAGCATGATATTCTCTAATTCCATCTATCCATTTACCAGCAAATGTCAGAATTTCATTCTTCTTTAAAGCTGAGTAATATTCCATCAAATATATACATATTTGTGATATATATACACATATATATCACATTTTCTTTATCCATTCATCTGTTGAGGGACACCTAGGTTGGTTCCATAGTTAAGCTCCTGTGAATTGAGCTGTTAACAACATTGATGTGGCTGGGTCACTGTAGTGTGTTGATTCTTAAGTAGGAAAAGTCCTTCAGATTTGACTTTTGCTAATTAATCTTTTCTATTTTCAGATGGTTTTGAATCATTTTTATTTTTTAAAAATCAGAATTGGAAAAATTCAGCAAGCGTGTGTGTACCATAACGTAACTAAGCAACACAGTGATAAGAAAGCAATAAAAGTAACTTTGAAATACCCTTATCTGTCAATTCAGTCAAGAAACTTAAATCAGCCATGGGCCCAGTCTAGAGACGGGGTGGTCTGCAAGGAAGGCAGGGGCTGTTTGCTATCAGCCACACTCACAGCAGCCATTACTCAACTCTGGTAATGGCAACCCATGCAGATCTGGGGGTATCACTGTTCCTGATTATCAATCTAGAATATTTATTCCTCATATTTTTCCATTCATTTTCTTTTTTATGTAATTAAGTTTTCATCGCCCTTGATACTTTAATAGTTTCTGATGCTTTTTCACCAGAGACCAACCAGAATGTTATCCTATGCCTAGTCTGCAGAAGTGGGATACCATGAGAAAAAAATGAATGGATCACTCCATGACAGTCAGGTGCAATTCTATCACAAGGCTTAAAAGCAATTGGTTCTGTTTTCTTCTATCATACTCTATATGTTGTATATAGTGTGCTTTATCTCTTTCAGCCTTGCTTAATCTGTGGTTTATCCCCAATTTTTCCAAAATTAGATTACAACTGTATCTTTAATCAGCAAAAAAGCAGAATATAGTACTCTTGCTTCTACTAATGTAAGTAAATTTTATTACTATAGTTTATTTATTTTTAATTATAAAACTAAAAATATGTTTCATTTATCTTCTAGATATTTAATAACCACTTATATAAAATAAAATAATTGTGTTTTGTTTTCCCTCATGTATCTTCATGAACATTCTTTACACCAGGAAGAAACATAAAAGTACATTTTATGCCATTTGTTTTCTTTATACATCTCTCTGTTAGGATTTCATTGCTATAAAAAGCTTGCTAATATTTTAAATTTAGGAAAAAATGTGGAGGTTGACTGACTTTCTTCCTTAAATCTGATAGCTATTTATTGAAGTCTATGTGTTTTATGTGTAAGAGAATAGAGGTCTGAAGATTATGTTAGAAGAACCATAGAACTTTCAAAAATGACATAAATACAATTATGCTATGTTATCTGGAATAATTTTATGAATTAACCTCTTAAAAATTAATTTGTGTTTAACTGAAATCACATAGGCATGTCATTAACAGAAAAGTTGTATTAAAATTGTGTCAGATTCTGTATTTCAGAAATATTGTTTTGTATCAATCCAATAGAGAAATTTTGTTGTTCAATTTAAATTCTGAGAAAATATTTTAGAGAATCAATATTTTATTTGACATTTTTAGGAATTTGATATTTTTTATTCCATTATAATTTAATTTTTAATGCATTCTTCAACTTATATCCAGAAATTACTACTATTCTGCCTACTTTAGTAGCTGAGGAAAACCAATAAAATTTTTAGCTGATCTACAGAAGTTACACATAGTTATAAGAAAGACCAGTAGGCAAAGAGTAGAAATGCAAAATAATTCTAAACCAATCAATTTCTCAACTTGCACTCAGGAACTGACCTACTTCATAACAGATACTGAAGTGTCTATTAGACAGATCAATGAGATTGCACAGTTTCTCCTGATAGGGAGAATAACAATCTGGAGAAAGTGAGGACAAAGTTCAATCCAAATAAAACACACACACAAGCAAACAAAAAGTAAAATATACACATGGAAAAATAGTCTATTAATTGCCCAAGTGTTTTATCTATTCTGTCATTTTTCATGTAAAAGTTGTGATATTTTTATGTATGCCACATTTACTATTCTGATAATGTAAACCAACCAACAGTAGCTTTGTTGTGTAAGATGAATTGTGTATGATTCCTGTTTTTTCCTGTAAGTCTTTATGTCATTATTGAAACTAATATAATTTTTGCAATATATTGGCAATTTGGGTCTCAAATAAATAACAGGCATCTTGATAGAGAATATCAATAATTTAAGGCAAATCATTAAAAAGTACTTATTGACAGTAACCAACAAGCAAATCATTAAATAAAATTTAATCTTTTGATAGAAATTAAACAAACTTAATCCTCTAAACTAGGATTTTTTAAAGACATGGCAAAAGTGATAGTATGCTAAGGAAATATATGTTAAGAATTTTTTAAAAATGGTTGTTCATGGATTTGTCTTCATAAGAATACGTGGTCTCAGTGGATTTCTTTAGTCATCGTAGTCACCTTAAGAGATCAGAACATGAAGTTTTTTCACACTATTTTTTTTTTGGCAAGTTATATGATGTCTAAATGCATTGCTATGCATCTTTCAGATATGAAAACAAATAATGCATCCAAATAAAGGTCAGTACTCAATGAGGTCAAAAGGAGAGGTGGAAAATATTCCTTCGTGTCTTGAAGATAAACAAACCAGAGGCTGATGGAACTGGAAAAGAAAAAAATTTAAAAGCCAGCCATAGACATCTTCCTGCCAATAATCCAAGCTGTGGATCATGGGTTAGAGTCATCCTGCCAGCACAGATAAATACAGAAGATAAATTGTAGTCCAAGATCTCTATGCCAAGAAATATCCAGAGCAGAAATGAAAAAAACAAAAAAAAATACCCCAGAAGAAGGTTAAAAGAAGAACGCTTTCAAAGGCTTTTTCGCAGAGCAGCTGGTGTCCTGAAATGGTCAGAGAAATCTCATGATGGATATTTCCTGTGGTTCTACCGCTGGGTTCACCTGCTTCAGGGTTGATGGAATCCCTGTCCTTAATGCTTCTTGTCTAGTTTTTGACATTTAAGAAAGTAATATGGCAACTTTAGTGAAAATCCTTAGGTCTTTAGAAAGAGATACACTGGAAAACTTTACCAGGTTGTAACATATCATTCATCCTTCATCTTGCCTAAAGCAAAATATTCCTATTATTCAGGAATTGTCTTTTTTCTTTCCAGTTTATATTTTCCCAAGGAAAAGAAAGTCATGGACTTAAGAAATCATATTTCTCCATTGTTTGCAATGCTATTTTTCAGGATTACGTGATTGAGTCCAGTCCACATCAGGTAAGTAGACTTAGAAGCTACATGAAAAGCAACCGACTCTTGTCTGATTAGTAGAGTAATAATAATTACATGTCTGAAACCTAGTTCAGCCCACATAAATTTTCAAGGTATGGATTTATAAGATGTACATCTTTATAAAAACAGAATTATGCTGAGATGGACATTAATTCTATAGTTAGCAGAGATAGATGGATGTTAAAATGAAAACTGTTTGTTCTAATGCTGAAAAACTCTATGTCAGAGCATCCTGGTTTCCAATGTAGTTCACAGGTAATGGTAACCATAAGAACTCAGACAAGTTACTATCTATAGGCCTTAAATTCCTCATATTTAAGATGAGCATTAATGATTGAGACTGCCTCATGGGAATACTGAGAATGTTAAGTAAGCTCCTGTAGGCTTATCCTCTTGCACAATACCTGGCAAAATATAGTTTCACAGAAAAAATTGAAATTGTAATTTACATCATGTCTTACCATTTAGTGTGCATTTAAGATGCTCTAGAGACTGTATTTTGCCATTTGTTGTGGTGAGGATATGAGATGTCTCGAAAAAACTCCTGTGTTAATATAGGGAGTGAAATGCTAGACTATGAGAGCTCTAACCTAACGAGTCCATCCTGGTGTGAATGGACTAACTAGGCAGTTGGAGTGTGGCTGGAAGAGGGGGTCACTGGGAGTATTCCCTAAAAGGGTTTATCTTCCCTGAAGCCCCTTCCTCTCTCACTCTCTACTTCACTGAGATGAATGGAACACTCTTCCACCACACCCTTCTGCCATGATGTGGGCCTCACCTTGGGCCCAGAGCACTAGAGTTGGGCCACCATGTACTGAACTTCTGAAACCATGAGCCAAATTAAACTTGTTCTTCTCTAAATCATTTTGTTAGGTATTTTGGTCAAAGTAATGAAAAGCTAAATAACACAAAATTCATTGAATTATTCCAGATCATTACACTAGCCCTAAAGTTCAATACCACTAGCCTCATTTTATAAATGTGAAAATGCAGGTTTTATTGCCCAAATTTATGTGGTTAATGAATAGTTTCATGCCAATGTTGTGTATATTTGTCCAATTATTTTTGTTCCACAGACATAACTGGAAATGCAAGTTCTGATAGTACCTTATACCTCAATTGTGTGTGACCTCAATTGCATGTGACCTTTTCAGACCTCATTGAAACAAGTACCTACCTCATCATGACTCTGGAACTTGCTAAATTACCAGACGATGTCATTTCCAAGTATTATGTATTTTATAACAATGAAAATTGCATCACAGAATGTAATTCCTTCAAGCTAAAACCTTGTTCTACAAATACCTCTCTTTAAGAACATATATATTCCCAGAATGATGAGTGATAAGACATGAAGACAGTGACTTCTACTGCATGATTCTCTCAGTCTTAAGATGTCATTCCTTGTTTTTATCCTGCTGGTAAGATTCATGGCACTGCAACAATACTTGGAGCATAAGACAGAGGTCACAATGAAAACAACTTTGATCACCAAAGATAAATTTCTAGTATCATCTGGCTTGTCTTTTAAGACAACTCTGTGTTACTCCAAATTCCTGTGGAATGTCTGATTCTTGACTATAAGATATTCTTAACTTTATCAAAGATGCATCAGGAAAATCTTAGGTTAATCTGCTGTGTAACTTGTAGTCATTCAAAATTATCTCCTTCAATAAAACTATCTATAAAACTCCTTTTATAAAAGAAATGTGAAGGATACTTTTAAATAATGTTCTGGCAACCACTAGATTCATTATGTCAAGTAGTCTTATCTCATAGGATAATCTTATCTATTATAATTCATATTTAAATTTGTGTTAATGGAAGTAAAAACTAAATTTTGGAGAAAAAAGTAGTTTAGATAAACAAAGGGATGTTTTTTAAAATGTTATTAAAATAAGTGCAGAAAGATGGTTTTCAAAGCAGTTACTAGATAAAGTATAAATCCAAAAGTGAGAGTCAGATATTTTAGTAAAGGGATTTTTTTTTGTTTTTTTTCCCCCATAATTATAGACTTCCATTTGTAAGTTATTACAATCATGATGAGTCCAATAAGAATCAGTTTTTGACTGCACTGAGATCAAATCATAGTAAAATAAATAAATCTGAAATTTTGTATCACTGAGAAAATAACAAATTTTCAAAACTTATGATACTTTCAATGACAAGGGGAGAATTTCTACTAATTGAAGTGCTCAAAGCTTACCTGTTGAGACATCCCTTTTCTCCTTGACACTCTCATCACAAGTAAAAATGAGGTAGAAAAATCTCAAAGGCTCAAAACATCCTACAGAAGATTTTTCTGACTCCCCTTGGAGTCATACAAACCAATGAGTTCTTACATGCCTTCTCCATGCAACTTGCAATGACCAAGAAGTTGAGAAGCAGGTCTGATTCTGCTTTGCCAGAGCTAGAAAGCATGAGGAGCAAAAATTGGATAGACACAAAGTTTGCTCTTAGCCACATGCCATTGAACTCTGGAACAAGCAAGCATTGAGCGTAAGCTTCTCTGCACTAAAACATGTGCTTCCCAGATTCTTGCTAGAGAAGGAACTAATTCTTTTGATTCAGGAGAACACAGAGGATGCCTTAGGATAGCTGCAGAATACTAACCACAGAGAAGCATCTTTAGAGACTAAAGTTATAAAGAAGTGCTAATAGCAATTGCATATTTCAAAACTGAAAACTTTTGTGAATGTATATATATGCTGTTTGAGACCAATTGCTCTTTTCCCTCCCCTACATTTTTATTTCAGGTAGTATAATCCTTTCTCAGGTTTCACAATTCTAAACCACAGTACCAAATGCCATGTGGTCTTAATAAAAATAAATCTGACTTTAGCAGGAAAACAAGAGAAGATAAATTTTTTTTTTTTTTTGCTTTTAGTTTCAATGAATATTTCTCCCAAATATTTATAGTTATAAGTATCTAATGCTTAAAATATATAAGTAACACATTATGTTAATAGTATTATATATCTTAAACACATAGAGTGTAAATAGAAGTTATAAAAATTCTTAAATACTGCACCTCCTCTGAAAAGTTCAAATCTAACTAAAAGCATAAGTGCTCAGAGTTTACCTGCATAATGAGTAGTCAACAAAACCTCTTGCTCATTATAGAAATGAGAAACTGAGCCTCTTCCAAACCTACCAATTCACACATGCCAGGATGAATTTATACCCTCAATTTCTTGCCTCATGGAATAATTCAATTTTCAACTGCTGAATATTTTTACAAATTACGCAACTACTTTCTCCAACCAAGTTGCCATGGACCACCCAAGAGGAGGAGAGCAGCAGTACCAAATCTCATGAAGAAACTTCCTTCAGGTATCTAGAGATTATCAGAGCAGCAACCATTGCATCAATTTTAAACTCCAGGCTTTGGAGAGTGATCTCTGTTAAAATGCAGGAATATGTTCTCTTGAGAAATTTTGGGAAATTCTGAGCCATAAAAAATAAACAGTATAGTCAGAGGATATTAAATGACTGGTCTAAGTCTAACCATCCATTATGGAGAAAGCTAACTTTACAATTCTACACTGTGTGGTGAGGACCACCCACGAGGAGCTATTTTTTCTGAATACTTTTAATGAATTAAGCAAGAAGTTTTCTAAATACGTATAGCCTACTTTCTCCTATGTACTCAGTTGAATTGGTCTATTTCAGCTCAAGTTTAAACTAAAAGTTCAAAATATCAGAACAGATAACCCAGTGGTTAGAATTATTTATATAAATATTGAAAACTCCTAGAAAACATCATTTATATTTTAGTAGTGTACAGTTAAGCACCACTAAGATAATAAGGTAATAAATATCAATAAATCAACAAAAATCAGTTTAATTTGTTTGCTTGGGTCCTCAATTACCTAACTTCCATTTAAATGTCCAATTGAAAAATAGTCTCATAGAACAATATACAAGAGCTCAAACATTCTTGTTCTTAAAACTGAGACATCTCAATTTAACGAATTTATTCAGATCGTCTTTTTGAACGTATTTCCTTCATTAGTTTGTTTTTTTTTTTGGCACTCTTGTCACATTCTTTACAGCCTGACAAAATGTCATTTCTAAACCCTTCCTTTAGATATATTTGACTAGGCTTTTAAGGCAATTTAGCCAAGTGCTGTAACTGCCTAAATTGAAAAGCTTAAAGTAGAAGAACTCAAATAAAGTGATTTATATTCTAGAATTATTTGCAAAAGTTTTAGAGTAAGATAAAACTTCTGGAAATCTGATGTTCAGTCCACAGTTTAAAGTTCTTATGTATTTTATCCAACTAACTCCGGAGTACACTGGCGAACTGGGCAGTCAGTTGACTTAAGCTTAAAAATTCCATCTCATTCAAATTGGATACAGTAGTTAAGGAAAACAATGGGCCTCTATTTTGTGCCACATGTTATTTTTTTAAATGTATACAAGAGCTGAGCCGTCATCTGAGCAGCCTGTTGGCCGGCTCAGTGAAAGGTTTTATGTTTCTGAAAGGCCTCCGCCTCCTTCTCTAAAATAAATCAATTTCATCTGTTGGTTGGCTTTTTTTTTTTTTTTTTTTTTTGTTCCTTCCTGCTTCCTTTTAGGCCACTTTCCACAAAGCCATATGGCAGCTGAGAGAAGCAAAGCAAGGAGCTGTATTTTCAGATCTTAACAAAAGGGGCCATGGTGTCACAGTAGCCCATTAAGACAGGAGACACAGTTGTGTATAAAAGGGCCTCCAGCCCTGTCAAGGAAGGACAAGGACTGAGGGCTGGCTGTGGAGCTGCTGTTGCTGCTAAGCACAGGAATGCTGAGTGCTTTCCTTGCTCTCTGCCCCACGTGGTCTTCCTCCACATGTGTCCTGTCCCTCCATGGTGGGTTTGAGGTCCAAACTCCATGAGCTACATTAACATTATGTCGGAGGTAGATGAGTGCAGCAAGACAAGAAAAGCACAAGTTGAGCCTTCTTCCTATTTTTCTCTGATATTTACAACACAAGGTGGAAGAATCAACAAAACCGTGTCCCGCGTGCTTTCAAGAGCTCAGAATGCAGGACAAAACACAATTAGACCTCCTCTCTCGCCACTTCAGCCTGACTCTTCTTAAGCAAACAGAAATGTTAGGCTTCTAAACAGATAGTGTAAATAATAAACAAATATAACAAAACAGTAACATTCATTGTTTTTTGATGATAAATTTTGATATAGAGATGATCAGAAATTCCTGATCACACTCATTTACACAATGCAAACACACATACACACGCTATATTCATCTTTTGTAGAATGAGATTACATACATTTAAATATTAAGGCTGCAAATGGTTGAAAGAGTTAAACTTCCAAAACTTTTTAGAACACAAAACTACTGCATAGCATATGACAAACCAGTAAATTTGATTGGTCACCATTTGGAATAACAAGTCACAATGTATGTAAAAATAGTGACCAAAAAGTCTTGAAAGGAGTATATAAATATATGTGTTTTTCTCTCTTATTTATACTACATCATGGAACCTTACATTCACATTGGCAAGTGGTTAACAAGATAGGAAAGAGGCATGCAGATTACTTATCCTTTCTAAAGTAAAAACTGGAAAGAGGAAAGGAAGAAATAAGAATAGCTCCTATCCTTTCATTTCCATCCCTTTAAAATCTCCCTTCCCACCATAGCTGGACAAATTGGAATGTGCAAATGCAACTGTTTTTAATCCTTCTTGGCCTCTCTGAATTCTTGACTCAGTAATTGGATACTAGAATTATTATTTAAAGAAGTAGTAAATATTTAGATATTTAAGTCATGAAAGAACTCATGTGATGGAGGGAGGGGTAAATGCAAAATTAATTTTCTGCCATTAGGAAACACATGACAGTCATGGACTGGAGCCGTCCTGGAACTCAAGCAATGATGATGACCTAAATAACAAGTCGGATGACAGGTGCTTCAAGTGTCACTCCATCTTCTATAGCTTTGGGTAGATCGGGACACTACAGCATGCTGAATACACAAGAGCAATTAGGACACCATCCTAAAATAAAGGTTTGCCAACATGGGTAACAATGCTATTTATTACTAGGAAGGAAATAGATTACAAATATTTAGGAGTTCTGATAAAGACAGTGTGAAGAAAGCAGACAATTTCTCCTATAGATAACAATGATAGTAACTACCAAATCATTAAACATAACCAAAGTCAGGCAGAAAAAAAAAAGTTGAAAAAATGTTAGTCTTGAAAACATAGTCACCTATTGGGGAGGAAATGTGTGCATGTGACTTTTTAGTCTGGGTGCATTCTCTAACCTGAGCTCTAGTACAGGAAACTACTCCCTTGCCAGCTCACAGTGAAGGGTGATTGGATTCAGGGAAGGAAAAAGGAATCATAAAATGTCTAAAATCAAAATTATGAATATGCACTCTGCCCATATATTGGGCTGACCAATACTACGCAGTACATGATAGACCCCAGGTACCTGAAGAACAATTCTACAGACACTAGGTGAAGTTCAACCCTTGAAAAATGCACTGCTGCTGGCAAGATCTGAGAATTTGCAGCAACCGTGACTGTGGCTCTCTTTGCACACAGTTTGGACAACAGAAGGCGAAAGCTGACGGACTTGAGAAGTCAGGGGCTGAACTCAGCTGACTAATGAACTGGAAATTTAAAGAGGAATTGAAAAGAGACTGGCTAAAAGGATGAACCCCAAAATCAAAGTATAAATTCTAGCCAAATCCCTGTTTGACCTCTAAACTATGCAAACACAGGAAAGCCACTAAGTAGCCAGACTGAAAAGTGAGCTGCAGGCTACCGAAATGTTGAGCAGCAGCCTCAGATATGGAACGTTGTGGGCAGACAAATCTCATATCTTAAATTTAATCAAGTTAACTGTGTACTAGAATAAAAAGTAAACAGTATGCACAAGAGCATAACAGAATCCACAGCAAAATACATGTGATGTACAAAGTCCTATTTTCAACCTAAAACTAATACACATGGAAAAACAGGAAAATATGACTCATACATTAGGGAGGAACAAAACCTGGCTCTAAGTGGGTTCAGATATTAAATTCAGCCAAGCTGGGTCCTGTGATGCATGCCTGTCATCCCAGAAACTGGGGAGGCTGAGGCAGCAGGATCACAAGGTCGAGGCCAGCCTCAGCGTCTTAGTGAGATCCTCAGCGACATAGCAAGACCCAGTTTCAAAATAAAAATATAAAATACAAAGGACTGAGGATGTTACTCAGTGGTAACATGCCCCTGGGTTTAATTCCTAGTATCAAACTAACAAAGATATTAATTTCAGCCAACAAAAACTTTAAAGATACTCCTGTTCTCATGCTCAAGAGTGATTGGAAATTGGTAAACAACTGAAGGACAGCATTAAATCTACAGTAAAGGTGAAGAATGCCTTCGACATGCTTCTTAGGAGATTGGACACTGCTGGAGAAAGAATACCTGAACTAGAGAGTATGTAGATAGAAATTGTCAAAACTCAAAAACAAAGAGAACAGAGAGTGAAACAAAACAGGTAGAATAAGTGTATAATGGAAATATCAGAGAGAAAAGAATGACATACAGAGGGAAAAAAATCTAAACAAATGACAGCATTTTTCCAAATTAATGTGAGATATCAATCCACAGATAGGGCAAGCAAGGAGGACACTTTAAAAACCAAACACACAACACTGGGCTTAGACATATCATTTCAAAGTACAGAGAATTAAAGATTTAAAAAAATTCTAAAAGAAGCTAGAGGGAAAAGTTCTTACCTCTTTTCCTACATAGGAAAAGAGGTAAGAACTTTATCCAACATATAGCAAGAAGAAAGTGGAGTGAAATACTTAAAGCATGGTTTGTTATACATGTGTCCCCCCAATCTCATGTGGAAACCTATTTGGAAATGTGATGGTATTGCGAGGTGATCAAGGCACAGGGCTCCTCCCTCAGTAATGGAATGAAGGACTTTCTAAAAGCGGCTGCACACAGTGGTCATCCTTTTCTTTTTTAATTTTTTTTTCCTTTTGCCCTTACCATTCGATCCCTTACCATATCCACCCCGTTTTAATGCCTTCAACAAATAGCAAATGCCAGAGCCTTGATCTTGGACTTCTCAAAATCCTGAACTGAAAGAAATGAATTTCTGCTCTTTATAAACCACCCAGTCTCAAATATCTTGTTATAGCAGCACAAAGGGGCTAAGACAGAAAGAAAAAAAATGTTCTAAACTTTGTACCCTGGGAAGTTACCCTTTCAAAGTTAAAGAGAAATAACTACTTTGGCAGACAAAAAAAATGAGAGAATGAGTTAACAATAGATCTTCTTTGAGATAGATATATGAATGCTAAAAGAAGTTCTTTAGAAAAAAAAAATAAATATTCCATGCTGACAGTAATCTAAAGACAGGAGGCAAGGCTATATTAACTTCAGGCAGGGCACTCTTCCAAGCAAAGAAAATCACCTGGGGCAAGGAAGGGCACTGCATAAAGACACAATGGCCATTTCTCAGGAAGTCATAACACTCTCACTATGCACCTGCCTGACAGCAGCTTACCAAACCAGGCAAGAGAAACACTAATAGCATGGCAGGGAGGATTGTACAGACCCAGTGTCATAGCTGGAGATTTAAATGTCCTTCTATCAGAAATGCAGATATAAGGCAGGCAGAAAATCAGTAAGGGTGCAGTTGAACTCAACCACACTCTCAATCAACCAGGTGTAATTAATATCTATAGATTACTTCATCCAAGAATAGCAAAACACACATTCCTCTCAAGCTCACATGGGAAATTCACTAGCATGGACACATTTTGTATGATAAAATACACTTGAAAAAATTTTAAAGGATAGAGACCTGGAAGATGATGCAACACATCCTGGCAGCAACCCTCAATTCCTGTCCCCACTCCCAGTTCAGAAATGAAACAGTGAAAGAACTGCTGATCAGAGAGGTGGGTGACAGAGTAAAGAATCTATATTCAATGTCAGGCAGGTTGACATTTAGAGAGACTTGGAATTTGGTTAACAGAGCAGAAAATTAGGATAGAAATCCTTGACCCTGAGCCCTGACCCTGGTGAGGGGAGAGGGATACCAAAAAGAGAAAAAAGGAGAGGAAAAGTCCCCAAGTATACGTCCTTAACAACAGGAGGAAAGGAAAGCAGACCAAGAAAAAATGGGACAGGAGCAGCAAAGACAGGGAAGGAGATCACAGTTTAGCCCAAACGGTGAGCTGAAATCTGTCCCGGACTGGGCAGTCGTTTTGTGGAGTGGTCAGCCTCCCTAGAAGAAATTAAGCCAAGATAGTCCTTCCACACTTACAGATAGTAAAAAGTTAAATGAGGGGGATCGCCTCTGAAATGGATTGTCCTATTAAGCCATCTAGAGGGATCCTGCCAACTGGAGGCTATCGAAACCCCCTCCCTGTCACCAAGGACAAGGGGCATGGGTAGAGCTGCCCCGAGAGTAAATATCTCCTGTTTATGTCTAAGCCCAACCTAACACTCCACACAGCCTCTGCAGCAGCCCAGGGGGAGACAGGCCAGCTGACACCCTAATCCCAGCCGTGATGACAGGCCAAACCTCAGTGATCTGCACCCAACAGGGTGGAGGCTTCTGTGCCACAGACTGGCCACACAGAGCCTCCCCCACAGGCCCCACCAAGTTCAAAGAAGCTCCAGTGGAGAGGAGCAGGCCTTCCATGATTCCCAACTGTGAGTCATAAGAGCTCAGAAAAAGATGAACCAATTGCTATTCTACATCAGTCATGGGGACGGCACCCTGAAGATCTACCTCAGCCAGGGCAGAAGTTTCTATGCCTCAGACCACCCAGAGAGAGCCTGAATTCACAGACCCAGGGCTACAGACAACTCAACCACCATGTTCAAGGCCACTGTGAAAAAGCCCCTGCAGAGGGGAGCAGATGCAGCATTCCACAGCAGTAAGCAAGAGCCCTGAGCCTTGGACCCTGCACACTCCCACCCCAACCAATAGGAACAGCAGAAGCAGCACCTTCCAAACATGCAGACTCCGGCCTCTGTACTGATTAACAAGCACCTGCTGGTGAGAAATCCATAGGAACCCTGAGAGTAGCTTCTGGGCCCCATCCCTTCTAGGAGGGGCCACAGCTCTGAGTCCCAGAGTTTCCAGTTAGCTCAATTCTCATTCAGACCCATGGTCTCATAGAAAGCATTTCCTGAGGATAACCCTTAAAACAGCCAGCAGAGAACCTCAGCACATACACCATGGGAGCTTACAGAAGAGCTTCACACAGATACCAGCTACTGCTCAGGGTGCCAAGATACAAGTCACAGACCCAGGTCTCTGCTTCCAGGGAGGCAGCAGCTCTGCAGCCCCCATGGACCACCAGCACCAAATCAACCAGAATGCAGTACATGTAACTTAGACTGCCACACCCCACACCTTCTGAAATACACATGGGAAGATCCCACGTTGAATTTGACAGGACTAGATACACGGAATATTTCTTAAGTAAGGCACCCAAGACTGTACTTCCTAACTGGGATCAATGTGGCTGCCAAGTCACAGACAAATAGGACCATCTCTTCTGGCCCACCAGAAAGCCAGCAGGATTCTGGACACACTAGAGCTCAGACGGGGCATCTGAGAATTGTTATCAGAGATGAGTTGGTGTGGTCATTACCTCCAGACCCAGGGAAATTTAGAGATTAAGCTGAAGAGAGGAAAGTATCTTCCAAATGTCTGAAATTCTGATGAAATACAAAACAGAAAAACCCAGTAAGGAATCTCCCCATCTTGGCATGGAATATCCTAAATAGCTCTAATGTCAATTTTGATCTTACATATGTTACTTTTTATACTGAATCAGTAGATGTTCCCTTATAATTTGATAGTGCAGCCCTCAGCCCAATTGATTGGATTCCTTCTGATACAATGTTTTAAAGCATTAACGGAAATCATTCCATCTTTCTTTATCTAGCTCAAGTTTCTCCTCTTCATCTCTTTTCCCTTTTGAATTCATTCTGCCTCAAATCCCCCAATTTTTTCTTCTTTTGATCTTATTTTATTTTTTATCTTCTTCTTTTTCTTTGTCCCATTTTTCCTTCCCCTCTTTTTAATTCCAATATATAATCTTACTTGGATTAGAGAAACTGTGAAGAACATTTTCAATAAGTTTCCTTTTTCCCCTAAGGTTTATTAGCACATGACTTGGCTATGAGGTCATTGCAGTTAATAGAATTTAGTATCTTCTCTCAAAGTGATGCTGATATTGGGCATAACAGAGGATACTCATTGAATGGGAATATCAAATGTACTTTGATATTTCCCAGCCTGGGACACTTAAGAGAAAGAAGCTCACTAAATAGTAGCTTGCATATAAACAGAAGAGATACTCATTCCAGCAGAAGAATAGACAAACAAACAACATGAAATAGCATGGGAACAAACCACCCAAACAGCCCAGAACACTTCAATGACTGACTCCATTGACACCAGGATGAAATTTCAGGTAAAGAATTTAGTAACTAGTTAAATAGTTAAAATGCTTAGTGAACCCAGAGGAGATAAAAGGAATATGCTAAGAGAGAAAATATAGGAAGTAAAATACCATTTTAATAAAGAGAGTAATTCTGAAAAAGAATAAAACAGATGTCTTGGAAATGAAAGACTCAATAAATCAAATCAAAAGTTTAGATGAAAGCATCACCAATAGATCAGGCCACATAGAAGACAGATTCTCAGACTTCAAAGACCAAGTGTATAATCTTGAAAACGAAGTAACAATAGAGAAAGATGGTAAAAGCCTATGACCAAGAATCTTCAAGCAATCTGGGATAACAGTAAGAGATTATAAGAATCACTGTTGTAGTAGTCAGGGTTCTCTGGAGGAACAGAATCAACAGGAAGTGTGATTATAAAAGAGGGATTTATTAGATTGGCTTACACGACCAGAAGCTGGATAGTCCACAATGGCCGTCTGCAGGCTGGAGAGTTGGAGGGACCAGTAGCTGTGCATTCCAACAGCCTGGAGCTTCAGAACAAGAGGGATCGACAGTGCTACCCCAGTCCAAGACAGAAGGCTTCTGGAAACTCCCTGAAGAACGACTGGCAGAGTTTGCTTTGGAAGAGTGGGATGAGAGCAGCAATCAAGAACCCAATCAATTCTTCTCTCACCCCCCATCCCAATGAGAAAGACATCATTACCTTATGTGCATGTATGATTAACAATAACGATATGAATGCATATCATGCACAACCATAGAAATGAAAATTTGTACCTCATATGTGTACAATGAATCAAAATGAAGTCCATAAAAAAAGAAAAAAAAAAAAAGAAAAAAAAAACAAGAAGAATAGAGCTTGCATCTGCTTAATGGACCATATCAATAAATTCAGCCTTTTCTATCTTTATGTTCCTTTCACCATTAGCCCATACCCTTAAAATCCATTCCCACACATGTTCCCCAGACCTCTGCTTGTATGAATTAGAAAACTCAAGAAGTTCCTTTGGAGTGTAGTGTACCTCCTCATGGGTCACACTCTGTACCTCACCTCTGGAGGCCTGCTTAGATTTGGATCTGGAGGCAAAAGTGGGTTATGAAGTTGGGCCTGAGGAATTTGAACATTTTCATGATGAGCAACTGAATCAGGGAAGGTTGTTACTGTTTCCATAATCAAAGCAAGATTATTTCTCTCCAGAAAGGTGGAGAAGCCAGTGCCACAGAGGGTGAGAGTAGGGATACCTCAGTCATGGCTAAGGGTGGGGACTCAACAACTTCTGTCAAAATAAACTCATCAGAATATGGGAGTTCAATGTCCCCAGCACCTTAAGGCTCCTCCCCTTCATTGCCATTCCAACTTGCAGGATGCCATGCTTTTCAAAGCGGTGTTCTCACTTTAACTGCAGACTCCTTCCAAGGCTGAGAATTAAACTTTCAACTTAATTCAGCCAATTGCAGGATAAGGTTTTGTGTTTGATTTTCAGCAACCTCAGCCCCATGATGATATGAGGGAAGATTCTCCTTCAGAACACACTCAGTAGTTTTCAGATCAGTTATGCCTGTCTGCAGCTGAGAAACTGAGTTTCTGAGCTCACCATTCTCCTTTGTTACTTTGTTCAGTGAAAACAGAAGCAACCAACCAACATTGTCATACTTCTTAGTTTTCCAGAACTGAGCAAGGGTATCATTTATAGTCACTAAACTCCTAACCTTTTGCAAGTGGCAAATTGGGAGTAGCAAATGCATTTTCTTTACAAATCTCTTTAAGTAGTTCACACCATGTATCATCAGTGCTCTCCATAGTACCAGTAGGAGAGACTTTAGTAATTTTAGGCCTAACCAGTTTGGACAGTCAACTCCAGAAACCACAAAACCAACTAAGGAAATTCATCGTTACGATTCTGTTTTTCTAGAGTCACTCCCAGTACCACTTCCACTTGATGACAGTGTGCTGCTGTACACATCCAACTTTATGGCTTGGTGGGTCAAATAACACCCAGTTCATAACGGGCAGCTCAGGTTGCATGGTAACCCAGTTGCCCATGGTCAAGCTAAGGCCCAGTAACAGGCCAAGAGCTGCTTCTCAAAGGGAGAGTAGTGGTCTACAGATGATGGCAGGGCCTTGCTCCAAAATCCCAATGGCCTCCTCTGTGATTCACCTATGGGAGCCTGCCAAAGGTTCCAGACAGCATTCCTATCTGCCACGGACACTTTGAATACCACTGGGTCTTCTGGGTCATATGGCCCAAGTGGCAGAGAAGCCTGCACAGCAGCCTGGACCTGTTGCAGAGCCTTCTCCTATTCTGCACCCCACTCAAAACAAGAAGCTTTCCTAGTTTCTCGGTAGGTCAGCCAAAGTAACACACCCAAGTGAGGAATGTGCTGCCTCCAAAATCCAAATAGGCCCACCAGGCATTGTGTTCTTTATTTGTAGGAGGGGCCAGATGCAACAACTTACCCTTTACCTTAGAAGGAGTATCTTGGCAGGCACCACACTGCTGGACTCCTAGAAACTTTCCTGAAGTTGGAAGTCCTTGAATTTTGGTGGGATTTATTTTCCATATCTGATATGCAAATGCTCCACTAGCAAGCATTACCACTTCCTGCTCAGTTGGCCAAATCAACATATTGTCATCGATATGATGGAGCAGTGTAATACTTTGTGGAAGAGAAAGATGATCAAGATCTCTGGAAATGAAGCTGTGACACAGTGCTGGAGAGTTGACTTACCCCTGAGGAAGAGCAGTGAAGGTATATTGCTGGCCTTGCCAGTTGAAAGCAAATTGTTTGTCGTGGTCCTTACACAACAGGATGGAGAAAAAAAGCATTTGCCATATACCAGGTACATACCAGGTACCAGGAGATACATTAATCTGCTCAAGAAAAGAAATCACATCTGGTACAGCAGCTGCAATTGGAGTCACCACTTCGTTAAGCTTACGATAATCAACTGTCATTCTCCAAGACCCATCTCTCTTCTGCACAGAACAAATAGGAAAGTTAAATGGAAATGTTGTGGGAATCAAGGTCTCTCATCACTTCCCATATTTACAGATCCAGAATCCCTTGAATGAAGGCATTGAAATACAAATTAAAGAAATGTACAAACTTTTCAATGAAATAATACCAGAAAATTTTCCAAACCATAGGAATGAGATGGAAGTTCAAATATAAAAGACATTTAGAACCTGAAAACTTCTGGAACTAATAAACAAATTCATCAAAACAGCATGATACAAGATTAACATTTTAAAAATCAATAGATTTCCTATACTCCAATAATGAATGAATCTACTGAGGAAGAAATCAGGAAAACAATTCCATTCACAATAACCTCAAAAAGAAAAAAAAGGAAGGAAAAAAGAAAGAAAGAGAAAGAAAGAAAAGAAAAAAGAAAAAAAAACTTGGGAATAAATCTTACTAAGGTGGTGAAAGTACTCTACAACGAAAACTACAGAACAATGAAAAAAGAAATTGAAGATCTCAGAAAATGTAAGTAACTCCGTGTTCCTGGAAGGGCATAAGTAATATTGTCAAAATGGCCATATTACCAAAGGCATTTTACAGATTCAATGCAATGCCCATCAAAATGCCAAGACATTCTTCACAGAACTGAAAAACCCTAAAACTCATTTGGCAGAATAAAAGACTCAGAAGAGCAAAAACAATACTGAGCAGGAAGAGTGATGCAGGAGGTGTCACTATGCCTGATCTCAAATTATCCTACAGAGCTATAGTAATAAAACCAGCATGATATTGGCGTAAAAAGAGACACGAAGACCAATGGAATAGAATAGAAGCTCTAGAGACAAACCCAGATAGATGAAGTCATGATACTCAACAAAGTTGCCAAAAACATGATAGAGAAGATAACTGAGTCAGCTATTTTGCTGCTATGAATATAAGATCTAACCAGAACAATTGTACAGGAGGAAAATTTTATTTGAGAGATCACAGTTTCAGAGATACTAGTTCATAGAAGGCTAGCTCCATTCTTTGGGGTTCAAGGTAAAGCAGAAGATCATGGAGGGAGAATGTGTCAGAGGGAAGCAGCTCACATGCTGATCAGGAAGCAGAGAGAGAGAGAAAAGAGAGAGACTTTCCAGACCCAAAATATATACCCCAAAGTTAACCCCCCAATGTCCCACCTCCCGCAGCCACACCCTACTAGCCTTCAGTAAATATTCAATTAATTCCTATCTGGTGATTAATTCACTGATTGGGTGAAGGATCTCACAACCCAATCGTTTCTTCTCTCAACCTTCTTGTATTGTCTCGCATGTGAGTTTTTGGGGGTCTCCTCACATATAAACCATAACAAAAATAGCCATTAACAAATGGTGCTGGGAAAACTGGATATCTATATGTAGAAGAATGAAATTAGATCTCTATATTTCACCTTGCATGAAAATACACTCAAAGTGAATCAAAGTCCTAAGAATGAGACCAAAGACTTTGCAACTGCTAGAAGAAGATAAAGGCCCAACACCCCAACATACTGGTGCAAGCACCAACTTCCTTAACCTTAACAAGTCTATTAAGGCTCAAGAAATAAAGCCAAGAATCAATATGTGAAATGGCATCAAATTTAAAAACTTCTGCACAGCAAAGGAAACAATAGCATGAAGAAACTGCTTACAGGTTGGGAGAAAATCTTTGCCAGCTACTCTTCCAACAGAGGATTAATAACCACAATTTAAAAAAATCAAAAATATTAACACCCCCAAAATAAAATAACCCAATCAATACATGGGTAAAAGAATGAAATATACATTTCTCAAAAGAAGAAACACATTTGGTCAACAATCATATGAAAAAAGACATTTCTTTCAATCAGCAAAATGCAAATCAAATCTACATTGAGATTTCATCTCAGCTTTATTTGGCAATTATTAAGAAAACAAACAACAAATGCTGGTGAGGATGTGGGGGAACAGGTACATTCATACATTGCTGGTGGGGACTGCAAATTAGTACAACCATTTTGAAAAGCAGTATGGAGATTCCTCAAAAGACTAGGAATGGAATCACCATATAACCCAACTATCCTACTCCTTCCTATTTATTCAAAAGAATTTACATCAGCACACTACAGTGATACAGGCACATCATTGTTTATATGAGCACAATTCACAATAACCAAATTATGGAATCAGTCCAGGTGCCTGTCAACAGATGAATTGATAAAGAAAGTGTGAAATATATATACAGATATTTTATATAAATAAAATATATATAAATATATTTCTATTATATTAATATATAAATATAAATATATGAAGTTTTAGTCAACCATAAATAAGAATGAAATTATGGCATTTGCTGGTTAAAGGATAGACCTGGAGAACATCATGATAAATGAAATAAGCCTGACTCAGAAATTCAAGGGTTGAATACTTTCTCTCTTTCTCTCATATGCAGAAGCAAGAACACAATAAGGTAAAAAGGAGTGGGGCATCCCCATGAAAACAGAAGTAAGATCAGTGAAATTGAGAGAGCATCTTGAGGGAGAAGTGGCGGGGACAGGAAAATGGAAGAAGTGCAGAATGAAATTGACTAAATTATACTATATATACACTTATACATATGTGTATGTGTGTATACACACACACACACACATATATATATGTATATATGCTACAGGGAATTTAACCTTTATGTTTATCCATAAAGTCCCAACTTTAAAAATAAAAAAATGGAAGGAAGACGAATAGTGTACATGAAGGGGAACAGGGGGAGAAAACAATAAATACTGGGAACAGAAAAAGAGCAAATTATATTTCATGCATGTATGATTATATCAGAATGAGTCCATTATTATGTATAATTATAATGTGCTAATAAAAACTATTTTTAATTTGAAAGAGCAGAAATAACATAATGTCTGCTCTTAGAACACAATAGAATTAAACTAGGAACTGATAACAGAAAGATAACTGGAAATCATAAAATGCAACTAAAACCACATTTCTAAATAACAAGTGGGTCAAATAGAAATCTCAAGAAAAATATAAAAAATATTTCAAACTAAATGAAAATTAAAAGACCTTATTAAAATTTGTGTGATATAGTGAAAACAATGCTTTTAAATATATGTATGATATATATATATATATATATACATATATAACATATAGATACATAACAAAGAGAAGTTCTGAAATCAATAGTCTAAATTTCCAACTAGGGAACTAGAAAAATAGGAATAAAGTAATATGAAAAAAGCAAAAGAGCATAAGAAATTCAGTCAGAAATTAATGAATTTCAGAATAGATAAGTAAGAAAATAAACAATAAATCCAAAAGATAGTTTTTTGAAGAGATATATAATTTCAATAAGCTTATATCAAGGCTAAATTTTAAAAAAATTAGAGAGAGAGAATACACATGATTAACATCAGAAATGAAAGAGAGGGGATGTCAGCAGATTCTATGGACATTTAAAGGATGCTCAAATAATGCTTTGAGCAACTCTGAGCATTCAAATCTTACCTCCTTGATGAAATGGATCAATTCCTTGAAAAACATAATTTGCTGTAGTCACATTAGAAGAATTAGACCATCTTAATACTCTTACATCTATTAAATAAATTGTCAATAACCAATAACCATTTAAAACCGAAAGGATGAGACTCCAATGACTTCATAGATAAATCAAATTTCTAAAAGAAATTATAGCAAACTCTATACAATCTTTTTCAGAGAATAAAAGCAAAGGAAATAATTCCTAACATTCTATGAAGCCAACATTATTTTAATGCCAACACCAGACAAAAGCACCGCAAGGAAAGAAAATTATAGACTCATCTCTCATGAACCTAGATGCAAAAACCCTAAGCAAAATATTCAATAATTGAATTCAGCAATATATGAAAGTATTGGATATCAGGTATAAGAGGAATTTATCCCAGTTTTAAAGATCTGATTCAACATTCAAAAATCAATCAATGTAATTTGTCACAATAAGAGTAAGACAGAATAGTTACTAATCTCATGAATAGATACAGAAAAAATATTTGACAAAATCGATAGTTACTCATGTGAACAAATATCAGTAATCTAGGAATAGAGGAAATCGTTTCCACCTTGATGAGAAATATCTACAGAACTCCTCCAACTAACCTCCTACTTAATGAGGTAAAACTGAAAGCTTTCAGACTAAGATCAGAAACAAACTGTCACCACTTCTTTTCAATGTCATACTGCAATTTTTCATTAATATATTAAGACAAAATAAAAATTATACAGATCCAGAAAAAATAAAGCCACTTTATTTACAAATGACATGGCTGCACATGTAGAAAAAAATGAAAACAATCAAAAATGATGAAAATGCTGTAAGAAAAAGTAATTATAGAAACACTGGAGATTGCAAGTTTAATATGGAAACATAGACTTTCCTATAAATCAAGGATGAACACGTGGATTCTCAAACTAAAAACAATACTTTTTATATTAGCTCCCCCTAAAATGGAATACTTTGTTGTAAATTTCACAAAATATATATAAGATCTATATAAAGAGAACTACAGAATTCATGTACTAAATAGAAGAATAATTAAATAAATGAAGAGATGCTACATGCTCATCTATAGGAAGATGATACTGTCAAGATGTCAATTCTTCCCATTTTGATTTATAGATTAATGAAATCACAATCAAAATCCAAGAAAATTATTTTAGAATATCAAAGAAGCTGCTCATTCATTACTGGTGGGAATGTGATAGTTTGAGATAGTTTCTTACAAAATTAAATATAGCCTTTTTACATGTTCCAGCAATCACATTTCTTAGGATTTACTCAGATTGGTTGGAAAATTAATGCCCCCACAAAAACTTTCACTGGAAGTTTTTACCAGCTTCATCTTAGCTACTAAACTTGAAACCAACCAAGATGTCCTTCAGATGGTGATCTGTTAAACTGCAGTACAACCAGACAAGTGGAACATATTAATCAGTGCTAAAAATAAATGAAGTATCAAACCATGAAATGACACAGCGGAACCTTAAAGGCATGCTTCTAAGTGAAGGAAGCAACTCTGAAAAGGTCATGTACTGTAGGATTCCAACTAAATTGCCTGGGCAAAAATTCTAAAGGCAGCAAAAATATCAACAGTTGCAAAGAGATTACTGGGTGGGAGGAAGAAATGAACAGAAGCAGAGAGGATTTGCAGAGGAGTGAAATATTCTTTATAATACTATAATGATAGGTACATCTCACTACACATTTGTCCAAACCCATAGAATACACACTAGCAAGAGTAAATCTGATGTGATCTATGACTTTGGGTGATTGTGATGTGATGGAATAGGTTCATCATTTCTAACAAATGTGCCATTCTGATTGGGGATGCTGATATTGGGGAAGTCCATACTGACAGGGGAGTTTTTCAGGGTACCATGATGGGGTTCAGGGTAGATGGGAAATCTTTGTGCTATCCCCTTGATTTAGTCATGAGCCTAAAACTGTTCTTAAAAATGAAGTGCTTTTTAAAAAGGACTATCGGAATCTGAAAGAAATATTGACTTTAGTTAACAATACTGTATCGATATTGATTAGTATATTCTAACACATGTACTGTAGAAATTAAGATCTTAATAATAGGGGAAACGTCAGAGTGGGTCACATACAAAATCAAGATAGTCTCTTTAAAGTGTTTTTATAAACCTCAAATTATTTTGAATATTTTAATTTTTTTTAAAAAAATACATCATAGACTGTTTAAATCCAAATGAAAAAGGGAACCATGAAAACAGCAAGAAAAAATAACACATTGTGTACAATTTTACTGATGGTGTCAATAATAGCTGATTTAGTAGAAACATTGAATGCTTAAAACATGGTAATTCAAATAATATTTTCCGACACTTAAAAAGGGAAAAAATCAAGTAAGAAAATAAATGTATTTTCCCTAGTCAAAATCTGAAAACATATTGGTCAAACAAAAGAAAAATGAAAATGGAATGTGATTCATATATAAAGGGAGGAAAAATTGAAAAGAAAAATTTGATGGTATTGGACATTATTAAAATGTGAATATACATTATAAATAGTAAGTTCATGTTGCTTTGGTCTTCAGAGATCATTATGATTCTACCTAGTGTATACTCCCCATAATTCTTGCTAAATATCCTCTGTAATATTTTAAAGGTCCCAAGAGTAGTGTCAGAATTCACAGTACATGTTCACAGGAGAGTCCACTGGTTTATAGAGCACTGACCATGGCTGCCCACCAGTGTCCATTTTTCTCTTTTAAGGCTCCACTGCTCTTTAATATGAAATAGAACTTAGTTAAAAACGCATGACTCCATTCTGGCCAAAGAGAAAAAAGTAGAATTCTACAAATACTCACAAAATCTATTGTTAATCTGATCATAAGAAATTATTCACCAGCCATACTTTTTTTTCCTCTTTTGAGCAAACACTGTATAACATTCATGGTGTCCTTGGCATGATTCAAAGAGCTTTGTGCTTACTAATATATTTAATTCTTTTAAAAGTCAATGAGGTAGTCACTATTGTCTACCTCATTTAGTGGTTTCAATATGGAAGCAGAGAGAGCTTAAAAACCAATGCAACTTCAACCCTTGACCTTGTTCTCCCTCCTGTGTGGAACGAAGAGCAATACCTAGAGATGGTCCAGCAATGACAGAATGTGAGACTCCACAGCCCACGGCAAAGCAGCAGGGTGAGGCATTGTGTAGTTGTTGTTCTGCTTTTCATTGTCTTGTAAACCATCCTGGGTTTGATATGTTCCCAGAAACTGCTTCTTAATTGCTATAGTAAAGTGCCACCCCATTCAAAGGAAAAGCATAAAATCTGTCTCTCAGTTGTCAAAAGAACATTTGAGATAACCTGTATTGATGTAGTCATCTTTGGGGATTACAATCTCACAAAAGAACTTCTTTAACATGAGAAAATCAATTCCTGTTTAAGTCATGACAACCAAATTCCTTTAACACACATATTCTGTTATGGATACACATTGTATGTTTTTATTTTCATGTTTAACATGTTCTTCTAACTAGACTCTAGCCTCCACTAGGGCAGGTTTATTTATACTGCGTCCCATCCTGTTCACACCAGTAGTTAATTTTAATGTAAATTGGCGGAAATGGATAAACTAACTGGTTGTATGCTGAGGCAATATAAAGAGAAGACTGAGAGTTTGGGGAGTGACTTTTTTCACCATGGGTAAACATGGAGTTCCACATCAAATTCTACTCTGACCACACCACACCCCAGTGTGGACTCAGCCTCATGGACGTGATTAGTTCTGGAGGCTTGAAGGTGTGTTGTTGTATAGACTGCTCAGTAATGACAAGTAATTGTGTGTGTGTGTGTGTGTGTGTGTATGCATGCAGAGACAATGAAAACCAACAGCAACTGAAAAATGAACACAGTTTCTTTGCAATAATAACCCTCTCAGGACATTTTATTGGCAAACTCAATCTGCTCTACAATTTCCTAATGAAATAATTTTTAAATAGCCCTTAACATGTGCTACAGGGCAAATTGGAAGAGGGTCCAAATGCTTTTAAAGTATTTTAATTTCATATAAAAGGCCATGAAAAATAATTCCCAGGTGAGAATTGCCCAAATTTTACACCCAGAAAGCATAAAAAAATCCCCACAGTTGTTATATAATGTAATTAGTCATATTATGCTCACTAGTAATAAAACAAACTGTTAATACTATTCTTAGATGGATCATGTAAGGCAGGTTAGTCATGATGTAATGCATCAGACTACATAATATTTACACTCATGTTTCTTTCAAAGTATAAGTTCAATTATGGGGGGGGGTCTCAAAGAAGAAAGTTCTTTTTTTCCTCTTCCCCTGTGACACATGTGATTGCTTCACCCTTTTAGGAATGCATGTTGTAAACACCGGATTTGTAGCAACACCTCAGATAATTTCACAGTTTAGGCATATGGAACAGAGGAAGAACAGCCGACTGTCCACACAATGCCCTCTTTTACTCCCTATTAGTCTCAGAAGAATGCAATGCTATGGGTTAACTATGTTTATGTTGTCCTTAGGGAGAAGAAAGTTTATGTTTTTTAAAAGGGCAATATTCTCCTAGCAAGCTGCACTTGTAGGAAAGAAATAAAGCCTTATAAAAATTGGAATAAATGTCTCCTATCCAATGTTATTTGCAACGCTATTTTACATGGGACATTCATTTTTTTGTCTCACCTTCACATAACTCTGCAAATAGCTATTGCATTCAATCTGTCTCAAGGGGAAACGCATAAAGCCCAATGTTTCTGTTGGATTTAGCTGAGCTCAAAGAGCGTCTGGATTTGTTGGTCATGGCATCCCCTCCTAAACCCTCAAGTGTCTGTTTGAGCCAGTTATACCTGAAGAATTCAACAATTCAGGGTTTCCTTTTCTGTGTAGAAACATCTGTTTACATGGCTTAAGTCTGAATGAAAATGAGCATATTGTCATTTTCTGAAAAAAATGACAAGATAGTACATAGCTTTTGTAACTAGTAATCTGTATTCTACTTGTGTTTCAATATGTTAATAAATTGTAGAATACAGGCTAATTCTCTTTGCTTTGAAGTATTTCTGGTAGTTAATAGTCATTCAGAAAACAGATTTCAAAAGCAATCCTTGGAAAATGTCTTGAATGCAACACAATTTGTATAAATGTTGTGCATAAATATTTATATTTAGGGTTTAGTCCTGTGGTTAGTCCCACGGTTAACAGTATTGGGGTGGAATTAAAATTTTATTAAAAGTGTAGATCTCATGCTAAATGTTCTTACAACATACCAACACAAACATAAGCAAGCAAAGGAATAATAAGAGACTTCAATGGTGATATCCATTGTTTTGTGATACCAAAACACAGGTATATGCTTGTGGTATCACAGGTAAATTCGTGTGTCCAACCTCTTCATGCTGTATACATGAAATACATAGGGATTTTGTATATCAACTCTGCTTCAATAAAGCTATTTAAAAATGTGTGAAGGAAATGTCTTATTAGGAACATGAGCCTAGTTTCATCCACTTGCATACAGATTTTTTTGCAAAATTTAAATGAACCAAGAAAACAGTAATAAATAACTAGAGATAGATATCAGCTAAAGCTTGTGCTACAACTACTATACCTAAATAAAGAGAAGAATAGATTTTCAACCAATAGTAGAGAAGGTTAAAAAAGAGGGAGAGGTAGTTGATTTCTCTTCTGTTTTCTCATCTGATATCTAGTGCTCCTTCCCTTACTTTCTAAATTCAGGCTGACTTTTCCAAAGTTGATGTATATGAGAGAAAGGAAAAAGGAAAAGACTGTAAAATGCATATTTTAATTTTACTGCTACTGTGTTACAGCATTAGCAGCTCCTGAATGTGAAAGGTTATCTATGCAAATAAATCATTGTCAGCATTCTTGAGGTATTTTGCAAAATCTAGACATGGAAAGAAAATAGGTCCTACAGTAATAACGCACCTGAGAGAGCTACGTTTCTCTTTACTGAGGGTACCACAGGGCGCCATATCTATATAAATGTGAGAACATAATAAGATGAAGCCATTCTGTTCCTGGAAAGTTTTCATAGGTCACTTTGGAGATTTACTAACCCTAGACATATCTGACCCACAGTCCCTTTGTGCTGGGTGCAAAAATCTCCCTAGATGACTGACCCTTTGCAATTCTGTGCTCATCCTTTGGTATATGGAAATTTAGCCAATTCTTTGGCCTGAGGTATTTGCCCTCTTTCTGGTGGTGCCTTTTGGTAACATCAAAGATGGCCCTTTCATGGTTCCTTCATGAGTGAATCTATTTGAGGGGTGTGTTTATGTTTCTGCCATAAAATCTTGGAGTACATGCTGATTTCCTCTTCAGAGATGACTTCCCTCTTTTCTGTGCAGCCTCAGTGTCCACCCTTGAGTGACCCCAAAGTCCATTCATGAAGCTGTCCTCTGGGTCACCTTGAATGAAGCTCAGGGACCTGCCATCCTAGCCCCTTAGAGTGGAGTGGGGGTGGGTAGTGGGAGTAGGGGGGTGACAAGATTTCTGTATTCACAATCTGCTTCTCCCATTCAACAAGCCTGCTCTCTGCCTCATGATGCCTTCCCTGAGTTGCCAAACTGAAAATTTCACTTAATTGAGCTCATTATTTTCTAGAAACTTTAGCTGACGCGGAAGGTAAAATGGTTGTATTTATAGTCCCATTGCATAATTAATACCATATCTGTGCTCTGAATTAATGTAGGAATTCTAGACAATCCCCTGGAGGTGATCTGTTTAAAATAACAGAATATGTGATCCATTACTACCAGGAAAACAATAGAAGGTAGGAAGAGAAACCACCCAAACACTCCATGGGATAGAAGTCGACATAGAGAACACATTTTAGGAAGAGCTAGGTTAGAAACAGCTATAGGGCAATTCTCTGGGGATTCTGCTGAGTCTCCTGTACTAGATTATGTGTATCTGTACCTGGGAGGGGGTGAACACATATTGGACAGGAACATTAATATTTCCCAAGTACCTATCCTATGGCAAATCCTGTAATAGGCATGTGCACATGATAATAGGAAATAGGAAACATTGCATGTTTCCTCTAAGTCCACTTGACACATTTATTTCATCTACAGTCTTGTTAATATGCATCCATTTAGAATTTTTCCCACAAATCATAATCAAATTTTGGAGATGATAGAGCCAACAATAACAGTAAAATGGGCAAAGAAGGGACAAATCTGGAATACCATATTTCTAGAGTCTGTATTTTGGTTAATCCAAAGCAATTGTACCAAGAATGATTCAGCTGGGAGCCAGAGAAGCAATTCCCTGCCAGCAATCACAGGGGTCACGGTAGGAAAATGCCAAAAGGAAAGGATGAAGTGGGGACAAGTTTCACACATTTTTAGGTCTTGTGATCAGCATTGAATCCCCAGCTCTCTTTTGTTAGTTTGAAGGACATTCATTTAAGAAATTCCTAATTGCTTTTCCTTAGTTTTATCTTGTGGATTTGGCATCTTCCGTAGCAAGTAACAAAGTGAGATGATTAAATCCAGTTTACATTTTATTACACCAAAATTCCAATTTGTGATTCACTTTAACAGTTTCAAATATGAAAAAAATAATTCTGTACACTAGGCTATAAAACTGTAGACACGACTTCAATTTCTCCATATTTCTCATAATGCTCTTGTTTACTTTTTCTGGGAAGTGTGTAAATGACACACTTCCTCAGTTATAGTTAAATGGTGCCTTTGATTCCCAAATCATCTTCTTGTCTGCAACAATTTCACTTGAACATATTTTATCGAAATGTAGAGGACCTAGTTAAGAAATATGATTAAATTAAAAGTGGATTAGCATGACTTTTAGGTTGGTGACTGACACCAAGCAGTTATTCTGAACTGAAGCTTAATTAATATTTTCACCTACACATCAACTTTTAAATTTATTCCCTCAGGATGAAGTTTTCGCCAAAGAGAATGGCCCACATGCCTGTTTCCCTCTCATCATTTGGATTAGCCAGAGAAGAGGGAGGTATTACTGTCAAGTGAGTACAAGTGAAGTTCATTGTCAGAGTCAGTAATAACTATTTTTTGAGAGCTATCTAGAGAAAAAACATGAGATGGTACAATTCACAGGGGTTTAAGTTTCTGTTTAAAAAGAAATAACTTTCAATATATTTTCAATGTATTTCCCTTCTATATCCTAATTTCGTTGACCATGGTCAAAATTGCAAGTTTGGCATCTCAAGTCTCTGTGGCTGTAAGAATTTTTCCCAGCTAGTAGAAGATTCATTTCTGCTAAAATTCTATTACTCTAAGCTATTTCTCTCAAGGATTGCAACAATTCTTCTGAAAACAGATCAGCAGCTTTCAGTATAATCTTACTTCATCTAACTGGAACAAGGTCCACTTCTGGTAAATCCTGCAACTGGATGTGACAGGAATAGAAAACTCTATTTCAGTACCTTGTGGAGTGTGTCAAAGGCATTTGGAAAGTGGCTGAGCTTGTTTTCATTGTTGTTTTGCTTTGTTTTGATCTTAGTCTTATTCTTTTTATTGCCTTTTATTTTCAATAATAATTTTAAAAGATAGCATCAGTATTTTGAAATTTAAAAAGGGCTTTCCTTTAAAGTTTACTGACTATAAAACATATAAGCAAATACCTTATTGGAATATTTTGACATTATTACATTCAAGTAATTAGGTTCAGATACAAATGCTGAATCCTACATTTAGCTATATTCTGATTATAAACTCATGTACATGCACATATTCATCTGCTAGTAATACAGAAAATAAAACTAAAAAAATCAACTTTTTCAGATTACAAATCTGAGAAAGAAGAGAAAAGAGAGAAGCAAGAACTGAAAGAAAATGAATAAAGAAAGAAAGTAGCAGAGAGGAGAGAAATAAAGCAAGAGCTAGAAAAATTAAAGCTCTTTGAACTGCAATTACATTGATAATCTGCACGAGTTTGATGAAATTATTTAAAGCTTAAATTGGTCAAGAAACTTAATTTAAAGTAAGTTTAATTGAAAGTTTAATTGCAAGTTTAATTTAGATGAAAAAAGAAACTCTTAAAACACATCTATTCCTTAGTATATTTAAATTGCAGAGGAGAATTAACTATGTGTCCCTTTCTAAGGAACCTAATTATCTACCCAAGACTACAAAGTCAGGAAGAAATACAACCAGGTCTGTAACAAATAAAAAATTTGATAAAAAAGAAACACATGGGAATTTAACATTAGAAATGTCTCTTGATTGACATTTGCATCTTTTTAGACATTGTTTCTGGATGTATTCAAAATAATCCATTATAGTCCATGATAATTGTTGCAAGGATTCCAAAGCACTGAGTGTCCAGGTGCATGGGAGGAATGCTATTCATTTCCTCATCTCCTTTTATCTCTCTCCTTGAATTTCCCCCCTTTTTGCCTATATACACCTCTTTCCTCCTTCTCCTGCTCCTCATCATAATGGCTGCCATTTATTCAGTATTTAGTAGCCCTACTGATGTTCCTGTCTAGTGCTGCATGTTTACATGTGATATCTGCTTTTATCTCCAAAGCTATTCTACAGTGTGACATTTATTACTCTCATTTATAAACAAGGACATTCAGGCTCCAACTGCATGCAGGCTAACTCCAGGCCTGTGCTCTTTATCCCACACATTGTTTTATAATACTTTGCAACTGGAGTAAGCAGTTATAAAGAGGTCACTGCATATAGTGTGCCAGAAAAAACAATTTTTTTTTTAACTCTGAGCTAGTTCATGTGGCTTGAGCTTTACAAGGTATGGGGAGAAAAAAAAATATATTGCCTATTCCCCAGACTTGTCAATTATCTTGAGTTCTAGAGCTCAGAGTGGGCACATATTATTTTGTACTCTGCAGACTGCTTAAAAGCTGTTTTTTAACCATTGCTCCTAACATTGTAACTGTGAATGAGAAAAACAGCTGTTTGGAAAACTAACTAAAAGTGTCCTCCTTGATTAGAATATTTGTGCTATATTAATAAGCAATAGTTTTATACTAATGAGCTTCATGCCACATGTAGTTAAAACCCAAATTAGCAATCTAGAAATATTTAGACATCAGTCTAATTCTTACATCCAAATTAGGAGTTCTAAATATATATTAGAGCTTTAATTATTTTCATATTTTATGGAATTAAAAAATAATATACATATTAGTTTATATGCCAAGACCTGTTAAAGTGATTGCAAAAAGGTTAACTTTCAAAATGTTTAATGAGATCAAAATAGCCAATTAGCAATGAGTAGCATATGTAGAGGCAACGCAGGCCATGGGTTAAATAAAAGAACCATAGAATAAGAGTCGAAGAATGGAAGAAACCTTGAGAAGCTGTGGTAATTATATATTTTGTACAGTTTTTTAAAGGACAGATCATACTGGAATTAGGAGAAAGATACTGAGAGTGTTTCAGAAAGAACATTCACTTGGTTAATGTGAGGTTCTGTGTAATGATAGGCTTCTAAGTCTGGGAGCAGAGGGCAATGTAGGGCTCCTGTTAAAAGCATGGATGAAGTATGGAGCAGATGGTCCCAGTCAAGGGGTCAGACACAAGAAATCAGAGGAAAAGGGAGGACTCAACAATTTCCAAATAGGAAATCAAAATAATATTTCAGCAAAAACACGAGATAAAGATTCAGAGAATATTTACCTCCAATTAAAAAAGGGAAAGCCAACAAGCAAAACTTGGGGAACATATTGGCTGTTTTAACAAAATCAAAACTCATTTTCTCAAAATCAGATTTCATCAGGAACTAGGTAATTGTATTTAGAAATACACAAACAATAAATATTGAAATGATGTTGGGAAAAAAAATACCTAGTAAGAAATCAGAACAGTAAAATAAGGAACCTGGCACAATTTCCACTTGAATTTCAAATAACTTCCATCTCAAAGGGGTGAATTGTGCTGGGACAGGCAGCAATCGCTGGGCGGGGCACAGTCAATGCTCCTGTGATTGGAAAAGCACATCGCAGAGATTGTGATGTTGGCATCATTGGAGGCATCAGAAAACAAGGGTCAGAACCCACTGGTGATCAGCAAAGCACTTGGAGAAAAGATAAATTAGTGTGACTCCAAAAGGGAATTGCAGATTGAGCAGAAATCTCACCTAAAACAAGTTCGTTTCTATTGCGAACAGATTCCAAAACATAATTGCTCCAACACAACAGAAGCTTTTTTTGTTTTGTTTTTGTTTTGTTTTGTTTTGTTTTGTTTTCTTAAATAATCATAATGGATTGTGCCACCCCCAAGAACTTGCTCAGAAACTTAAGCTGGACAGAGGCTCTGCCATTGTCAACTCCTCTCAACCCACATCCTGCCTATCAAGATAATGATGAGGGCTAAGCCTCAAGATGACTGGAATGGGGAAATGTGAGGCCAAGAAGGGAGGAAAGGAATTAAACATAGAAATCCATAATTGGGCTTAATGGGGTTTGTCTTTATTTCAATGGGAAGAAAAGCATCGTGGTCTCTAACACTCAAGAAAATGTTCTTCCCAAATCTCTTGACTACAGGGAGCAACACTGACAAATGGTCCCAGATGCACTGTGTCTGAGTCACATCCCCACAAGTTGATCTCAGTCAGTTCTTGAGTCCTGCAAAAATACTAAGGCAGGATTGCTCCTGGGAGACTAAGACCCTTGTGACATGCAACTTTGACTCAGAGACTCTCCACCTGACTTGACAAGCTTTCTTAGAATTGCACTGCAGCCTAAGACTTCCCTAAACAATTTTTCTTCCATATCCTGGGAATAGGTCACTCACTATCAGACAGGCAAAGGGAATTGTGTCCTCAAGAATATGAAGGACACAGACAGTGCTCTTCAAATGGCATCCTCTAAACACTACTGATTTCACTGGAGGTCACCTAGGAAAATATCCCTGTGGAGAGAAATGACTTTATAAACTGAATAATTCAGGCATTTCAAAAATATTAGAGCAGCAATGCTTAGAAGGCATCAGAGTTTATTGCTACAATTTGGAATTACTGCCCTGCAGAAGGGTAATGTGAAATTTAGGACTTAAAAAGTAAATGTGAGAGCCTCGGGGACTCTACGGCAGCTTACAGAAATCCCTTTACACTACTGTGGAAGAGGGGACAAGCTAAGGATCCAACAGAAGGTCCACAGAAACGTTTAAATGCCTCGCTAAGGCAAATACACTATGTGCTCTGCTGAAATGTGGGGTGAGGGGTTCCGAATGGATCCTCTGCTCTGAGGCTGTTGTCTCTACAGGCTGCCCTCCTCTGCACCCTCAGAATTGGCAGTTTGCCTCATTTTCCTTAGGAAGGGCTGACTCCTTTTCTGGGAGATGCTGAAGTGATCAATCATCAGCAAGGCAATAAATACTCTTCTCCTGAGTTCCTCTCAACCCCTGTCTGCCTCTCAAGCTAATGATGAGGGCTAAACCTCAGGATGACTAGGCTGGGAAAATGGTAGGCCAAGAAGGGAGGAAAGTACCTAAGAATTACATACTGTTAGCAGGAGCAGGAAATATCCCTGGATTGGATTCCAAGGGACATGGACTAAGGTACAGACGCATGACTGGATAAGTACCATTTCATTAGTGTAGGGGCACATTCTAGGGGAGCAGTTTTGTTTCTAGCAAGTAAGAATACACCAGGATGCACTCTCCATTTAGAGTGCTTCTGATAGTCCTGAAAAAGGTTATGACCAATGCTAAGCAAAGGAGAAATGCCCAAGCTCCCCAATAGTAAGGGAAGGAATAAAAAAGCCAAGTAAAAGGGCATTATCCAAATCAAAATCAGAAAAATCACCAGGTTACTTTCCATGTGAAGTTCCAAAAGACACACATTTTCCAAGGTCATCCAGAAGGTGCTGGCAAGAGGAGAATCAGCAACCCACAGGAAGTTCACCAGTGGCCCTCCTCTGCAGTCATAGAGTGGACTCTTCAACACCCATGATGATGATGTGCCACCAAGCAATTGAGATCATAGTGAGTGATTAACTGCCAGACATCAAAAGGCCAAAGTTACCATATGAACATCAAGTTGGAGGAGGAGCCCCAAACTATGGGCTGGCAGTGCACTTGGAGAGGACTCATAGACAATGGCATCTCCAGAGGGCCAACAGTCAAAATGAGCACTGATTCAATTTACCACTAGCAAAAGGCAAGAATGGAAGAAGAGAGATCAAAGACAGTCATCTTAGTAAAAAGACAGTATTGCTTGATTGAGTCTCAAACCTTGATTATTTTTAGATGCAGCACTTACTAATGGAAGAAGCGGCCAGGTGCGTGGAAGGAAGGACCCTGCCATGACTGGCAAATGCAGTAACTACCTACCTCAATCCTTCCCCCGAGGGACTCGGGTTCATTAATTCTGATGAATACAGTGGGAAGAAAGAAATACCCCAACCTTTTGAGGATCACTGAGTATATGATCCAGTTTACATTGAGATCTAAATTGTTACCAAGGTTTCCTGCTTCAAGAGGAATAATCCCCACACAGGGCTGCTGGTGCGTGGAGCTGCCTCCGTGTGCAAGGCTAGGTGGAAATCTGTCATCTCCCTCCTCAAGTCAACATTTTAAATCAAAACAGCATTTTTCAGAAATGAGGGATGGTGGAGATTGGTGTTACTATTAAAAGATTCAGGGATGGTGGTCTTAAACATATCTGTTTAATTCACCAGTATGACCCTAAAGGCAGATTCTCAAAATGTATGTAAATTATCACAGAATCAATAAAACCCTAATCTCAGTCATTGTGCTATATGTGGTATCATTGCTAGAGTACAGTAGTTAAGGCCTCAGGAACAAGCTATTGGACTATTTAATCAATAAATAGTTCACTTTTAATTCCGATGAAGAAGGAGTATCAGAGATGGTTTGTGCTCACCAGGATAGACAACCACATTTAAAGTTTCCTCTTAGGGTTATGTTCTTTTGCCTTATATCTTAAAACATTCAAAGAAATTTAGACCACCTAGACTTCTAAATAACCCCATACTGATCCATAATGTTGATGACCTCATACTGATTGGGCAAAATAAGCAAGACATGCCTAGTATTCTGGAGGCACTGGTAAGACACATACTTTCCAGAGGTAGAAGATAAATTCTACAAAGATCCAGGCACCTTTTTATCAGTAAAAAAAATTAGCATTATTATGATCAGGAATATTCCAAGAACTTTCTTCAAAATAAAAGATAAATTGTTGCTTCTTGTAGCCTTAATGCAAAGAGGCTCTTAGGTAACTTTGGGTTCTGGGGGCAATATATTTTACACCTAAGAATATTGCCTCGTTTCATAATCCTGGTGATGCACCAGTTGACTGTCTTTGAATCAGACCTGAAATAAGAGAGTTTTGCATCAGGTCCAGTCTGCAACGTAAGTATCCTTGTCACTTGGCCCATATGATAAAGTAGACCTTATGTGCATGGTAGTGGAAGTATTGGAGGTACTAGAAAAGGAGAATGGATCTTATGGCAGACTTCAGTGGAAAGTTTGTAACACACACCCCTGGGAATATGGAAATGGATCTATGAATCTGGTGCAGAGAAGTATAGGTCCTTTATTAAGGTCATCTGCCATGCCACTAAGCACCAGAAAGAGAGTGCTTAGACCATGGGGTACCACATGCCCATGTCTGTAGAACTGCCCAGTGCAGACTAGATTCTATTGGAGAGTCAACCCATGAAGACAGATGAATCCTAATGTGTGCTTTTCTGAGATCAATCCTTGGCAGAAAGACAGCACAAGTTGCATAAGCAGATAACCCACATCCCACGCCATTCATAAGCTTTGCTAAAGTGTCCCTCTTCCACCTCACACCTCTGACTGAATGTGGGCAGCGGGGTCCTCAGTAATAAATTGAAAGATAATAAACTAAACCCAGAGTTTTGATTTGCTGATGGCTCAGGTCAGTGGGTACAAGTTCAAAGTACTGTGGCTACATCCCAAGCACATTTAGGGACTCTTTTTAAATAAAATGGTAGAGGAAATATTTCTAATGTGTCGATCTGTAAGTGATATTTCTACTCATCCATTTATTGTGGAGAAAAGGTAAACCAAGTTGAGATAACTTGTCAGTCACAAATCCTGGACCTGGATTAGGGGCTGAAAAGAAAAATAACAGGAAGATGAGAGACAAAGGAGGAAGGCATGTGAGTACATGCACAAAACAGGCATGATAAGTGAAGACTTTTGTATTACGTGATAACACCAACCAGAAAAAGAAATCCCATATGGAACAGGTGCTGGATAACAGAGAAAATACATGACTAGGTCTGAAACTAACCAGTCTTCATAATGGCCTCTGAAGAACAAATGTGATCGATCTATGAACAGAGGGCCTATAGCAGCAGAGGCAAAGGGCCCGCAGGCATCCAACAGCATGATCTCCTGCTTCCCAATCCCTGTTCACTCTTGCTTCTGAAAGTCCAGTGTGTCAGCAATAGAGACCAATGCTGAGTATAATAAAGCACAGATCATCACCTGCAGAAGGCTGACCACATTGAGCCACTTCCGTCTTGGAAGTGGATGGTTGCACCTGTGTAAGACAAAAGCTCGTTCTGGGTATCAATTGCCTTTTTTCCCTACAGATCTTCTGCAAGTGCCACAATCTGTAGGCTTATGGAACAGATGAGTTTCCACACAGTAGGGCATCCCATTAAAGGCCTCTTTTCATTCCCATGCAAGAAGTATGGGAGGGATCCTGTAACAGCATGATTCTCTGATCAAATCAAGTACAACACCATCCAAGGCAGGTGGCTTTAGAGAATACCAATGCATAGTTAAGGCACCAGCTCAAAGGCAACTCTAAAAACATCCTTCAGGATTCAGCATATGCATTGAATCAGAGACCCTGAGGTGGTACTGTATCTGCAGTAGGAAGGACACTATGGGTCCAGAAGCTAAGTAGCAGAAACAGGTGCACAATTGCCATCAGTCATGGTTAATTTTCTGTGTCTACCTAGCTGTCACAGGACCCAGATATTTGGTGAAATATAATTCTAGACATTTTGTGAAAGTGTTTTCGGGTAAGATTAACATTTAAATCAATGAAGAAATTAGATTATCCTTCATCCTTTTCATGGGCTTCATCCAATCAATTAGAGACTCAACATTGGTGATCATGGGTCAACATCAATTTTATAATTATTTTAATAACTTCATATTATCAGTCATCTGTACCATAACTTACTTAATAAGTCCTCCATTAATGGACTGTCTGTTTCTTTTTTCTTTCTCTTGTTCATAATTATAAATAATGTTGTGTGATACTTCTGCATGGGGTTCCTTGGTTTGTCATTTGGCTGCATGGAATGCAACCTCAGTGGGTTTCTCATATTTAGTTCTGAAGTTAATTCTTTCCTACAGAATGACTTTCCACTTCCCTCTTAGCTTGTTCCCTATTTTCTATGATTCCAACATGCTGTATCTCATTACATGTAGTATAGTTTGTTGCTACAAGTTTCTGCATGTATTTAATTTTATTAAATTTGTTTTCTTTTCCCTCAGCTAAAAGTACATTGCATAAGAGCGAGGACTTTTTAATTTTTTTAAATTTTTACAGACTTCATTTTGATTCATTGTACACAAATGGGGTACAAATTTTCATTTCTATGGTTGTGCATGAGGTACATTCATATCATTCATGTAATCATACATGTACATAGGGTAATGATGTCTGTCTCATTCCACCATTTTTCATACCCCCACCCCCTCCCCCTCTCTTTTCCCTCTTGGTAATCTAAAGTTCCTCCACTCCTCTTTCACCCTCCATCCCCCCAACCCGATTATATATCATTATTCACTTATCAGGGAAAACATTCAGCCTTTGTTTTTTGTGATTGGCTTATTTCACTTAGCATGATATTCTCCAGTTCCATCCATTTATCTGCAAATGCCATAATATTATTATTCTTTATGACTGAGTAGTATTCCATGGTGTATATAAAAAAGGCACACTTTTACATTGCTGGTGGAGTTGCAAATTGGTACAGCCACTCTGGAAAGCAGTGTGGAGATTCCTCAGAAAAACTGTAATGGACCTACCTTTTGATCCAGTTATCCCACTCCTTGGTTTGTACCCAAAGAACTTAAAATTAATATACTACAGTAATACAGCCATGTCAATGTTTATAGCAGCTCAATTCACAATAACTAGACTGTGGAACAACCTAGATGCCCTTCAACAGATGAATGGATAAAGAAGCTGTGGTATATATACACAGGGACATGATTGACTAGCATGATATTTTATTCATGGAACAATAATTAATATAATACACATTCACTAAACATCAGTTTAACCAAAGACTGAATTTGCTTTTCCAAAATTTCTTTTCTTTTTCTATCAATTTCCTTATGCTTTAATTGACAAAAATTGTATGTGTTTAAACTTTTGATGTATGGATAATATACAGAGTGGCTAAATCAAGCTAATTAACATTTGTGTTTCCTTCCATTTTATTGGTGTCTAGAGCACATAAAATAGATTGTCTTAACAAGTTTCACATGCATATTATATAATTTTTAACTGTACTCAGCATGATATACAATAGATTTCTTGAACTTCTTCCTCTTAACTAAAAGGTTGTACCCTTTGACAAGCATCTCTACACTCTCCCCAGTTCTACAGCCTCTGGTAACCACATTCCATTTCTAAGAGTTTGAAATTTTTAGATTCCAAATTTAGTATTAGTCTTTCTGTATCTGGCTTCCTTTACTTAAAATAATTTCCTCCAAGTTAATGCACGTTGCTATAAGTATGCTTTAAAGGTGGAAGAATACTCATTTATGTAAGTATGCCACATTTTTTAATCCAGTAATCCCTTAGTGGATGCGAAGATTGCTTCCAATTCTCAGCTATTGTGAATTATGTTGCACTGAACATGGGTTACTAATATCTCTTCAGCATGCTGATTTCATGTTCTTTGGATAGGTACTCAGAAGTGAGATTGCTGGAACATATGGCACCTCCATTTTTAATTATTTTAGGATCTTCCTTATTTTTCATATGACTATATTAATTTCCATTCTCAATAGCATGTAAAGTTTCCTTTTATCCAAATCCTTTCCCACACTTAATCTTTAGTCTTTTTTGAAAATAGTAGAGCAGTATCTCTCTCCCAATTTGCATAAAACCAGTAACATTTGGTAAGTGAATATTTTGAGCTAATGGTTATTTTGTTACTTTCTGAGTCTATACCAAACAAGTAAAAATAGCAAATAAAATGCATTATGTTAACAAATCACAAATTTCAAACTGTAATATTTTATCAAGAATAACATTTGTGGGGGCTGGGTTTGTGCTTAGTGGTAGAGCACTGGCCTTGCATGTGGGAAGCCCAAGGCTCAATCCTCAGCACCTCACAAAAATAAATAAATCAAATAAAGATTCTGTATCCATCCACAACTAGAAAAATATTTTTTAAAAAGAATAACATTTGTGGACTGGCGGGTGTAACTCAGTGGTATCATACTTGCCTGCCAAGTGCAAGGCCTTGGGTTTAAACCCCAGCATTGCAAAATGAGAAAAATAAAAAGAAAGAGGCAGAGAGTGCCAGCACACACCTGAATCCCAGTGGCTTGGGAAGCTGAGGCAGGAGAATAGCAAGTTCTAGACCAGCTTTGGCAGCTTAATAAGATCCTATCTCAAAATAAAATAAAAAGGATTGGGAGGTAGCTCAGTGGTAGAACATTTACCTAACATACATCCCTGATATAACTAATTAAAACAAAATTTTCAAAAAATTAAATGAAAATTTAACAATTTAAAAAGGAAGAATCATTTTTATTTGGGGCACATGAACAAAAATTGCTGTGTTTCAACATTGGCTTTCTGATTCTTCTGAATCCAGATAAGATTGATTCAATTTAGTTCACATTTTTTCACCCATCTTTTAAAAACTTCGACTCTCAGAAAGAAATTCTCAAGATCAATGCTCATCAATTTCTTTTTATCCAATAACACTGAAGAATTACCTACATCAGGGTTTAGAAACTGTAATGAGACTTGTTTTTGTAAATAAAGTTTTATTAAGTCACAGCAGTGCTTCTTGATTTGCATACTATTCACTATGACTTTCATATTACATTGGATGATACAAACATTGTGACCAAAACCTTAAGGCTCACAAGCCTGAAATAGTTACACTCTGGCCCTTTACAAAAGAAAAAAAAAACAAAGAAAACAAAGCCCTGTCAATGCTTGAACCCTGATCTACATGTTTGAACAAGCAAAGGCTAATTTGCTAATCTAAAGAAATTTGAACCATATGGTTATCTTAAGTATAATACTCATTTTGGTTGCAAGACTAACAAGAAGGTCAATTATTGCATTGTTGTGATTGAGTATGAATCCTTCATATTAGAAATCTCTGCATACAAGCCAGTAATATACTGGGAAATTTAAAAATAAGAATTAATATTGCAAATATTTGAATATAATACACAATATTTAAATGTGTAGAGTTCCCAAATGATTCTTAAAATTCAAGATAATACTGGAACAAGAGCATATTTTACAATCAGATCTAAATATTCAGCTGACTGTCAGGATCACCACACAAGGAATAAACAACATTTTTAAAAGGCAGAAAGAAACCAAGATCTTATCTTCCAAAAATGCCTACCCTCCATTTCAACATGTCCTTTAAAAAAAAAAAAATTTCATTAAAAGGAATAATAAATGCATTCCAAAATCAAAATCATACCACCATGTAATCATTATAAAACAAGAAAGGAGGGATAAAATAGGAGAAATGAAAAGGCTCTGCCCTTCTGGAAAGAATCCTGCTGTATGCATCATACTAGGAGTGGGTGCAGTTTTGCCAGAATACCATAGTGTAACACTGTTGAAAACCTTACCTACAGACAAATCGGTACAGTGGGGGAAAAGGATAAAAATCCCCAATAATGCAGACTGCTCAGTTTGTTGTTACCTGTGTGGTTTTCATTTATATCTACATATCAGAACAGTTGCAAAGGAAAATAAATTATACTTTGAAAATAAGCATGACTGGAAATCATGCCAGTAAAGACATGAAAACAATTATGTGACTTACAGGGAGTCTTAATATTTAAGGACTCCACTGTCTGCCCTTCAAGGGGGAAAAATGCACATCATTTTTCATTTTAGTCACATTTACCTATATACATTTTCTGCTCTATGTATCCCATGATAATTAGATATATTATTATCCCAGAGATGCAGGCTGCAAAATCCAAATTTCAATTCACCTTGCTTATGCCATTACGTATTTTGTTAGTTTATTTGCTAAACCATAATTACCATATATTAACAAGGATAGAATAGATCTGAAAAGGATGATTTCAAATTCACATTTGAAGATATTGGTTTGTGGATCTGAGCAATTCCATTTATTTTATTTTTTCTGTTTTGTATGGCAGTGATTTATATATAATTATTTATGATGTGTTTAAAATTTAACCAAAGTGTCAGATATTCTTGGGACACTAAAATTAATTTTTGTATATAGGCCAAGTGAGACAAAAGAGTTACAAAATTAAGGCATATATACAGGGACAATTTAATATCCCATATGGGTATTAAGCTGCAGGATTTTAATTCTTTTTTAAGTTCATGTGAAGAAAAATAGTATATACTTATGTCGATTAGTAATATCAAAAGGTAGTTGATAAAATGTACATTTATATGTATATATACATGCATACATGTAGATAGATATAGATGAATAGGTGGTATATATCGTACTACATACGTGTACATATTTATACACAATTGAACAATTCAAGACCACTTTGAAATGATATGGTCATGATCAATAATGAACATTTTTATGAGGTCTCTGAGAATTCTTTTAACTAACTTGATATTGTTCATTAAATTCCAGAATAGTTTAAGTCCTAAGTAAAGATATTAACATTTTTTCTTTTAATAGTAAAATAATTATTACTGCCTTTTAACCCAAATAATTATTTTAGGATTGTGGAAAATAATTGACTAAAATGAGAGGCCTGGTTTTAGCAACATATGTCATTTTGTAAAGTCAATAATTGTTAATTATGTTGCTTCCATGTTTCATCCTTACCAGAAAGACTATTGATTATATGATAATGTTTTTCACAAATGCCAATGACACCATCAAAAATATATTGCACTTTTTTCGGTTTCTAGAAAATTAACATGTGCATACAATGTTATATCAAAGAATTACAAGAGAAGCAGACAAATTGCATTTAAATTTTGCTGAAAGACAAAACATTTAATTATAATTTTTTAGTGTCTTCGTAACTAGTTAAACAAGTAATAAAATCATCACCCATGTACATTATTTGACAAAGAATTATTTCCATTATTTAAATTTTACTCTTTCATTTGCTTTTCAATGCTAGGACATAAATAATATTGACAGGTGGTTGTTGATGGAACTGATTAAAAAGATCCATTCATTCATCCCTTCACTGATCAAACTGACATTGTTTTTAGACTGAGTTTTAAATAGTCTGCTAACTTCTCAGGATATAGAAATGAATAAAATATGATCCCTGCCTTAGCAGATTCCTGTCTGGTAGGAAATGTTGACTTGCAAATACTCAACCTTATGCTTTCAATGTTAAGGTGAAGTTATACAGAGTTTCAGATTCCATAAAAATTTTTTTCTCCTGCATTTTTCTCAGGAGAAAACTTGTGAGTGCGATGGACTTCTTAATACATTTGCTCTTTAGAAATACAAACATGTCTTCCGGCTCTTCATGGTTGCTTTCTTTTACAATATCTCCAGTAGGTACATTCTTTATTAGTTGACCATTTACATTACTTATACTTAAGTGAAATGTGAAATGTGTTACTCAAATTATTCCTGCTAAAAGTTATTTTCCCAAGTGACTTGAAAACTATGGCTTCTCATTTTTGTTGTTGTAATATAAAACATCTGATTTCAGATATTCTAAAGAGTAATTTCTAAAGCTTTGTATTTAACTTTAAATGAATATAGCAATAGATAATTTTAATTGGAACTGACAGCTAAGTTTGTAGTGAGAACCCAAATTGCTTATTATCTGGTTAGCATGAACGTTTCTTTCAGTAGTTATTGTTTTTGAAAAGATCAGTTCTCCAAGAGCAAGACAAACCAAATGAAAAAGCTGTTAATGTGGAAATTATTTTGTTCTAGGAGCAAGTGGGGAAAATGGTGTAATCTGAAGACAATAAATTGTAGTCAGTTTAAGGTCAGAATGATCAGTATTATTTTCTCTTAAGCAACACAGGAAGTAAAGGGACATTTTCATTAATTCCATCTGGCTCACAGATGTCACTTATTATGAAAGTTGGAAATATATGAAAACCTCATGGCTAATCTGTTTCTAAACATGTTTATTTTTATGTGTAGATAAAAGGCCCAGTATACATTGTAGACATGCTTACAGAGGATATATTTACATATTTATCAAACCTGAAATTTTGTTACTAAATTGTACTTTTTGCCAAGTAATGATTCCCATCTAAAATACCTTTCAGTAATGTTTTAAAAAATAGGCCAAGGATTAGTTCTAATTAAAATATTTTTAGTTTGATTTTATTAATAAAGAATATCTGGGCTTCCATAGTGATTATGTTAGGGAAAACCCTATCCATGTAGTGTTGTTATTGAGAAATTTTGGCTTATGGATCATTTCTTCTGAAATTCTGCTACATTCTTTGTTCCCACTTGAATTTGGCTTCCAAGAAGATATTAAGTAGAAACTCCATACTTATCTTCAAGAATGCGTGTATGAGACTTTTAAAGATGTGGTTTTAGAAATGCAAAAGTCATCATGTAAACTGATGTCTAAATAAAGTAACATCTGTAAAGAACATACATCTAGTTTTCATCCATATCCAGCTTTTCTCAGCACAACGATCTTATGCATTACAAGCAATCTGACTACTAATTTAGTATGTAAAGGAACTTTAAAATGATGCCTGATATTCTTCTGATGTAGTCAGTTATCATTCCAGAGGTGCAATCACTGATTCTTACTTCCCACTGAAGCATAAATTCTCAAATGTATCTAGAGTCTCTGAAAACATAACAATACATTCCTTCCTGTAGATCAGCTCAGAGGGAGAGGTTGCAAGTTCAGAAAAGACTGCTGAAATGGGCAGCTATAAACCTACAGGTATGCAAATGTATTTCTTTACACCACGTAGAAAGATGTGAACTATTGCCTGTAACTTTGGGTTAACCATCTGTGCCAAGAACCCTCTGGTCTACTGAGCATAGCACTAACCTGATATATAGCTTCTCTTCAAACCAACACAATTACACTTAATTATGGTCCCATCAATGCTTAGTTATATGCATTATAAGCAAAAATAGAAGAAGAAAGCAAGAGGTAGAGAAGGTGAATGCAAACAACAACAACAACTTCTGGTTGCTTTGTCTGTCCCCTTTACAACATGTGAAAACAATTTGAAATTTTGATTCCATTAATATATCCAACATCATTGTTATTTACTCAACCAATATTATGTATTTCAAGTATATATTGCAAATGTGGTATCAGGAATTTCATCATTAGGTTTAGATCAAAATAATTTCAGTGTGATAACATCAGACTAAAGAGCACTTTGATTCAATCAGCATAGTCTAGTAACCTTTCTGAGCCTTGGGTGCCAGTCTCTTTTCACAGGAATAGGAGAAATGGGTGGAAAGTTGGCTAAAAGAGTAGTATCAAAGTTGCCCACCAATGCACTCAGCTGAATCCAAGAAAATTTTAAGTCACAGACAAGCTTGAAAGCTGTTCATGATACTGCTTTCCCTATGGGCTACTCCAAAAGACAAAGCAAATGACAATGATACTCATTGCAATTTTCTGACATAATCTCTTGAGGCTAATGATCTACGACAACTTTTGAGCTTTGGGAAACTAGCATGTTTGATCTGAAATGAACAACACTACAATGAACTTAAAATCAATAACAGCACTTGGTTTTAGTCATATTTGTAGCCATCTAGAATTCGGATAGATACCATAATTCAGTCGTATTGATCAATATGCTATGCTCTGTCGCAATAAAAAAAAATGCAAACCTCAATTTCAGTTACTTGGAAACAGTTTATTGGAACTCGTGAAAGCATTTCATCTATTTTTAACATTCTTGACTACAGGAGTTAGCAGATTTATCCTTTCTTTATACGCATGTATCTTTGCCTAGGAAAGTCAAGTGTTCACTTAATACTCAAGTGAAATCACTCCAGTTGGAAAATGTCTAAGGGTTTTGTTGTTGTTGCTGTTTGTTTTCCACTTTCCTGGCTAATCAGGGTACAGTTATAATGGATAATACTCTGAATAAAATATAATTTACTTATTCAAACCCTGGCCTCGAAGCAGCTGTTTTTCATAGAGCACACCTGCATGCTGTTATGGAATGATAGGTTTTTTAAAGGAGTGCTTCAGAATCCTGTATTCATTTCCCCCTGTCGCTTGCATCCTCCTTCTGCCTGGTGTGTGTGTTCAGCTGGTTCTCTAAACCTTGGTCACAGTCTCACTGACCTTGGTTGCCTAGTTACAAAATCCTCTTTGTGATTTGTGAGATGCTTGTCTTGATGGAGAGCAATGGATTTATTTTTTTCCTAAAGTAAACTTAACAGAGTTTCTATTTCAGAGTAGAACATATTAAAACTAGTATATCTTGCCAAATTTAGAACTTGTGCTTCACAGGGAGTAAAATTAGGAACTGGGCTTTTTCCTATCCAAATTCTACTTAATAGTGCCAACATTTATTTCCTGGTACTAGAGAAAAAAAGCATCTTAGACAACTATGGCTGCAATTTCAGCTTCTTAAAAAATGGGACAAGTTTATAAACCATAAAGTACAAATATAAGAAGATGTTATGAAATTTCATTCTGATGATAAATATTTTTAAACAAATCAGTAGTTTACAATTCACTTGGTTTTCTTCTCCTTTTTATAAATGAAGTGAAGAACTAAACTTTTAATAAATTTTGATGATGGAAAATAACCTGATGAGCATTTCACTTTGTTCATTATCAAAGGTACATCTGGCTTTCTAAAATTCCATGTCCCTATACTAGTGTCAAATAGCAGATAAATATTTATTCAAGTTTTTTATTCAGTTTTTTCAATGATTGTTTCCTCCAAATGGAAGATCCACTTATGTGTATATTCACTGAGGAAGTAAATATATTAAAATAATAACACTTGTTTATTGTTAGATATACATGCATAATACTGAAAATTACCTTAAATAGGAGCCAGTTGGCAAACTGAGCTAAGTACCATGGTCAAGTAATAAAATATCAAACCCATTACATCATAGATCCTGTTTGCTGCTTGGACGCTTGAGCATGTTGTCCCTCTGAAGTTAGTATAATTGGTACCAGCTGTTTAACTGTTACTTTTTTTTTTTTTTTGTCTTGAACAAGAGCCAACTTGACTTAAAAGCAATGCTACTAAAAAGAGAAGACTGAAGAATGATGCTGATGTATCTGTATATATTTCTCTTAAGGCATTTTCCTAAAATAGTTCATCCTTAAGGCCAAACACAGTAACAGTGGCACAATAGAAGTGGATTATTTGACTGCTAAAGATGTCTGGATTGATCAAAGCCAAAGTGAATAAGAAAAAGCAAAGTTTCAAGTCTAAACTTCTTTTTACAAAAGAATAGATGAAACAAGTGACTTATTTCATCTTTCCAGGATTTCCATCACATAATCTACAAGATGTATTTGTACCTGAAGTAGCAATAGGCTCTGGGTCTCCATACTTGAGCTTCTTCATATTGTTTCTTTCATTCAGCTATTGAGTAATAAGTATTTTTTGACTGTAATTCAAGTAACGAATAATATTCTTTGCCTCTTCCCCAAATCAAAGAGACATAAAGCAATGAGACATAGCTCTGATATCATCTAAGAGTCTTATCCATAGTCACACAAATAGCAAATGTTAAATGAGGATTAAAGTATTTTTATTCCTGGTTAATGACAACTCTATTCTATGACCTACAGATCTTATTACCCACTTTGCCAAAAGTGATTTAAGTAAACTATAAATTTTCAAGCTAGTGAGTGAAAGTATGGTAAAGTACTAAATTGAATTTTGTTAAACCAAAACAGTAAAATTTTCATTTTATACAATAGGAAACTCCTAAATCTGCTAAAAGGATTAGAGAGTATGAAGAAAGTATTAAAAGGAACAATTCAGCAGCAAGATAGTCAAAAGATAGTTAATGTTAATTAACATTAATATTAATTCTTTTGATTAATAAATATTAACATTGTTAATATTGAAAACATAGAAAGAATCAGGAAAGAATGAAAGTATTTCTCAGAAATCACAACCAGAAGAAAGAAAGAAAAAGAAAGAAAGAAAGAAAGAAAGAAAGAAAGAAAGAAAGAGAGAGAGAAAGAAAGAAGAGAGAAAAGAACGAAAGGTTCAAAAATTCTGAAGAAAGAAAAAAGAAGGCTTGATAGCAACTGGGTTAAAAAGAATCAGAGGTATGGAGGCATTAAAGGAAACTCCAGCACACCACATTTATTCATTCAGCAAATGTCTATGGAGCCTAGGATACCAGCCAAGCAGTCCTCTATGAACTGTGATTAAGGAGAGTAGAGTATGCCTGATAAAATTGGAAAAGAACATCAGTAAAGAAAATCAGTTACCACTGCTCAGTTACTGAGCAATCAGTTGCTCAGTATCTTTCTTTGTCCTTAAACTCCTTTGAATGACTTTTTCACATTTCTTATGTCTTTGGAAGAACCTGGAATGGAATAAACATCTCATATATAAAGTAATAAATAGAAAGGCCCTGGACACAGGGCACTTCACAAATAAGTCATCTGATGCCCTGAGAAAAATGCTCTAAATCATTTTTGTTAGAATCTTCCCTCTTCCTAGACATCTTAGAAGGACCTTCTTCTTTCTCCATTGCTTGATATCTTACCTCTTCTCTACTTACCCTGAAGAAGTTCTGAGTCAATATGTGAATTATAGACAAGGCATAACAAGAGCATGGTCCTGAATAACTCATTCCTGTGATCCAATTAATGAATACTCTTTCAAAGGGTCTTTTCAGTTGAGAATAAATTAAATTCACAAAGAAAGAATATAATTTACTTGTGTACTGCACCTCTAATTTTTCTTCCATGATACAAAACATGATATAGTTTACGGGTAGGTGAGGGGTGGCTGGTACTAACAACGAGTCTTTTCTTGGACCTTAGTTTGGTCAGCAGGTAGAACCCCAACTTCAGCTATTTGTCCATGGAGAACAACAATTGTTCTGTTCAGCTTCTCAACTTTGATACTATTGGAATTTTGGACCAGATGATGTTTTGTTGCAAGTGACTGTTTTGTATACTATAGGATGCTTAACAGTGCCCCTGGCTTCTGTTCACCAGCCTCCCATCCCTAAGTTGCAACTCCTAAAAAATGTTTCCAGATATTTCTAACATCTCATGAGAGGGAGGCCCAAATCACCAACAACTGATAACACTAGTGTAAATGGATCTCAAGCCACCATGCAAACATGCAAGAGACACTCAAACAGAGCTTATGGGAGTTCTTGACCCAGGGACTTAGACCTTAGATCCTGCATCTGTGGATCAAAAGCATTTCTTAAGTAGTTTTATCAGAAGTAAGTTCTTTCTTCTTTGGGGTCAAAATGCTCTTAAGTCCATGTATTGGGAGCAGGTACTGGATTTTTATTGGTTGAGAGGGTTTAGTTGCTTAAGGAGAAGTTTATTAACACTAGAAACTAACATGTTTTCATAGTAGTTCTCTGTAAGTATAAGGATTACACGCTTTCTTTATAATCCTATTGTACAGATTTTCTTTTCTTAAAGCTAGTCATGTTCTTTTTTTCTCATTTTCCAAGTCCTATGGTCAGAAGAACTTTTTACCAATTGATCAAATATACTTTGAGTTCTCATATTTAGTAGTTGCTGACCCACAGTTAACATATATGTCCATCTGAATTTGGAGTTTAGTTTTAAACAAATCATAGTGAATATTCTGAAAGTCTGTGTATGCACTCTTTAGTACATCATTGGTCATACAGTTCACACTGCAGGTAAATATACACCTTAATGTTTAATCATTTGGCCAAGGGAGATGACACTGATATTTTTCAGTAAAATAATAAAAGTGAAGGAAAATAATCCCAAATGTCATCTCGGCTTTCATTCTCCCCAAATTTTCATAGGAAGATGCAATTCCATTGGATCTTTATATTTCCAGATTTAATGAGGAAAAGAATAAATTAAGCCAAAGATGTAGGATAATTGGGACTATAACAAGAAATAAAAAACTTTTGCCTGCTTTTCCCATAAGCACTGAATAAAACAATCTATTCTTTAATAGATTTCCAAGCTCCCATGCTTATCAAAGTCATCTTAATGCCATCACAATCCTAAAATTATTGTTTTGTAACAGTGGTTGAGTTTGAACTATAAAATAAATCATTGTCTATGTTGCCAAGGGCCATATTTGTGTCATTTGCTACTATCCATTTTTTTCTTCCTTAACTTTTCCTTATTCAATTAGTCAATAATATGGTCCGAATTTACAGACTAAACCTAAAAAAAAACCAGTCTCTGATAGGAATCCATGTTTAGAAAATAATGTCATAATAGTTAAGGTTTAGAAAAGAAAAAATATTTTAAAGACTTTTCAATTTACGAAAAAATATTTTAAAGACTTTTCAATTTACAGTATTTGCTTCTTCTTTGCTTGACATTTTTATAACTGCTCTATTAATCCTATTTTAAAGTTTAGCTATGTATGTACCATGAGAGGTGTGTATTGCTAGAAAGAACTCCACAGACTTAATGTACATGTCTTGTTCCCAACTATGCTGCATTACTCAAGGCTGTGAATTATTTCTTTGCATACAGTATGATGTCTTGTGCAGAGTAGGTGTCTACTTAATGAATATCTAATTAAATTTTTTATTCATAAATCCTGAATCTGGAAGTTTCAAAAGACTAGTGTTTGGTTTTGTGATTCTTTAAGTAACAGAAAAAAAGAGAATATACAATACTGGGGTTAAGCTGTCACATACCATAGGTGATTTTCTTGCACTCCTGGTTTCCATGTACGAGGTTTCCTTACATATTAGTAATAGCTTTTAGTATGACGTATGATATTCAGTAACTAAACTGAAATGCCAAACTCATTTAAGATCTAACCTGGCATATGTTGAACTTACTTATCTGATTTTAATTAGAACTTACCTTCAGGAAACAGTCATTTCAAAATATAGAAAATGTAAAAGAAATATACATTCTCCTATGTTTTTGGCAATTGAAAATGAAATATGAATCAATAATTTTCTCCAAAGAATTGATTTTAAAATTTGAAGAACATTTCCTGGAGTGTTTCACACTGTTGTAAGATAGCTGGAATTCTAATTTAAAGTGATTTTTTTTTCTTTTTTCCCCTGAGAAAGAAGTCAATATGTCAAGTTTATTTTCTCTGAAGATAGTTTTCAATGTTTCTTTGCTGGTAACCTGTAAAATATTACCCGTAGTCTATATGCAAACCATCCCTTTTAACTTCCTTGGTAAAACTTTGCCACTTTGTCTAAAATACTGATAGTTGATTATCATCATAACTATTCACAAAGAGCCAACTAAAATTTGTGGAGGCAGGTCAAATATGGCAGGGTCCAGTTAAGACCTATCTGTTCATCCAATGGCTGTTTCTAATTACTCATGTAATCACAATGAAGAAGCAAACATTTCTTCATTGACCTCCCCCATCCTATAAGCATTTCACAGTAGTTGGTTACATAGTCATGAATTAAAATTATTTCTTAAGTTAACCTCTTATTTGTAATATATTTTAGTGCTTAAGCAAGGGATTTGGACACTTAGTGCATGCTCACTGAAAACAAAGTACACTTTAAAAATACATGTGGCTGATTTTTTTAGCTGTATCTAAGTTGTTTTTCCCTGACAGACTTGTCAGTTGGGAGTTCATAGTCTCAATCCAGGGATGGACCCATCTCTTTAGGCATTTGGGAAAGTATCTTTTAGAAGTAGCTTTTCACTCTGCAGTATATTTTATTGGCTCACCAAATAATGCTGGACTTTAAATTTGGATTTCATTTTAGAAAAAGGATGGAGCTCATCTGGAACCAAGACTCATGAATAATCCAAGTGATGGAGTTGGGCTGTGCCATTTTTAGCCCCTAAATTGTCTGTGTTTTTAATAGTTCCAAGATTGATTTTTGTTTTTGCATAACTCACATATTTTCAAGGAAATACATTGAGAGGTTTTTCCAAACTCTTTATGTAATGGAATACACAGAGTCTCTCCCAAGTTATCCATTTTAAAGGACAATACTCCTTTGCAGGAGTAAATTTAGACATGTTTAGAAAAAGATGCTACTTATAGTCAGACTCTTTGCTTTTACTTTGGAAGAATAAGGGTGTATCAAGATTGCAAGAGCAGGATGGGATTTATGGGTGCCATATGGCTTGTCAGAGATCTCCAAGCACCTTGGGAGGAGGTGATATCTTAAAATTGTTATTAATAATTTTAAAAAGGTTTTGAAAGAAAAAATGCCTTTCTCTATGATCTTTTGTCTTGACTTTTCCCTAAATTAATTTTCATAGTGTTATGTGACTTTTCTTTTAGCCTGGGAATTATTTGGGCTTAAACTGTTAACATAAGCTAATAATTCTGTTTACCTTACTATCCTAAGCAGGCAAGAACTGGGCATTCAGCCAAGAAAGAACATGTTGATTATAAATTTAAAAACTAAAGAAATATATCCTAGTTTTGATTTGCTGCCTTAAATTAGGAGGAGGGGCAAAAGTGGTGTTTTAAAATGACTGTAAATGTTTGTAGAAAGCTCAACAAAACGTGAGCCCCTCCCACAGAGTCTATGAAGCAAGCTAAAACTGGAGTACTGTAATTTGGGGGAATTTATTTCCATGGAAAATTAGAGCTTCTCTCTAAACCCTTTTTAATTATATATCTTCACAAAGAACTTGTCTCTTGAGGTGGGTTCATGCTGACTTGAATATTGGAAGTTTTGAGTCACAGGTCTTTTTTAAGTCTTATTTAAGGTAGTAGTTGCTCTTGGTGTTTCTTTTTTTCAAATGAAGGTCAGTAAAATAATTGGGGCTTTATATAATGCATAAGGTTTTTAAATCTTTAATAAAATCTGAATATAAGGAGCTTCTTTTTCTAATTCATTCATACACACATTTAATATGTTTTTATCAAGTGTCTCTTTTAGACACAATAGTAAAAGTTAGAGTTATAACTGTGAAATGAAAACAAAATTCCTATCATTGTGGATCTCATGATTTCTCGAAATCAAGAAAATTATTTTTAAAAATAATTATATGCTATGTATCCCAGGTAATTTCTAAATCATCATAATCATCACATAAACTCAATCACAGGAAACTTTGTAATAGTTTTTATAGTAATAAAGTATGCATGTGAATATAATTTTGAATAATTGTTCATATAACCATAGAGCATTATGATTATATAACACCATATATAGCTTCAATCAGAACTAGTACTCTGGTTTATTTGCAATTCCAGTCATTTAATTTATATCTAGTATATCTTTTCTCTTTACATAAATATCAGGAACACCTAGAACATTACCCATTTGTTTCTTTGATTTTGCCAATAGAAACATAGGAAACTACTTTTATGAAACTAAAGCCAGCATTTTGCCCTTAATTGAATTTCTTCAATAATTAAAACTCTATTTTTTTCTTGTGTATATGGACTCTAGATTTTTCCTTATTGGTTGAGCTGTATATTTCTAACAGCTATTTTTCTTAACCATGTCACTGATAAAATAAAGCAGAAATTTCTAAAGAAGATTCAACTTTCAGACACTATAAGAATGAAGGATTAGGGAAGGTGTGTGGGAAAAGTAGGATCAATTAAAAACAATATGGAATGTTTGAAAGAAAAACTGAAAACATTTAATAATTTTGTGTTTAGCCAGTGAAAATTGTTTAAAATTTATTTCTCATTTTACTTCTAATTCCATACAGTCAAAAAGACAATTATAGTTTTGTTTTATGTATTTCGTTTTAATCTGAAAATGGTATGAATTATTTCTGAAATGAAGCAAAAATCATGTTTGAAAAAATATTCTTTACAAAAAACAAATTTTTCATTCCTTTTATTTTATACATGTAAATTAGGGCTCAAAGTTAATTTCAACATATGATGCAGATATCTTTTTTAATGATTTTCTTATTGTTTTGTTTATTTTTATTTTTTACAGACTGCATTTTGATTCATTGTACACAAATGGGGTACAATTTTTCATTTCTATTATTGTGCACAATGTAGATGTATGCCATTCATGTAATCATACATGTACATAGGGTAATGATGTCTGTCTCATTCCACCATTTTTCATACCCCCCATTTCCCTCTACTTAATCTAAAGTTCCTAAAGTTTAGAAAATAGTTCATGAAACGTTAAATGAGAATTTTTGTTGAGTTTTATGCAAATCACATCTCAGATAGGATTTTTCAACTTAGAATAATTACTCATTTAGTATTATCATTGATGTATGCAGTTCTTTTCTTCAGTGTAATTGAAAGTTCTTTATTAACAATTATTGCATGCTAGAAAAAAATCTATGATGAAGGTAGAGAACGGAAAATATTTTAACTGCCTTATGGAAAATAGACTGGAGGAGCAGAATGTAATATCCAACTTTTTTAGGCTTTATATTGTCATTAATGTAGCAAGTCGTTGAACATAAATACAAGGAGTATTGAGCACTAACAGGTCATTTGGATTATTTAAGTATATTTTTAATAATGACTTGCAGATACAGTTAACCTGTTGTTAACTGACAAAAATCCATCATCCATCATCAAATCTTTATTTTAGTTTTTACTGATAAGTAAAATTAATAAATAAAACTACCAGGTTTATATAATTTCTTCTGTCAACACATTTCTAGAGTTACAACCTGGCATGAAAGTAGTCTTCAGATCAATTAATGGCATCTGCTTAAAAATTATTTGGGCATGGATTTTAATCTACACAGCATGTCTAGAAAAATAGACTAGGGTAGAAAGGAAGAATATCAAAGGAAAAATAAAATACTAGAAGATTTAAAGAGAGGAAAGTTTATTGTTATGGTTTACTAATGAAAAAAGATAACTGTGGATAAAGTATTTGCTTTCTGCCCTGCTGTTGGAAACATGAAAATGGAAATAGAGATTAAAGTATGGTCTTCGTTGAGGGAATAATTGAAATCCCATGACTAGGTGAATGGACTAAGAAGAGAAAAAGCAACTCCGTACAAAGCATGCAACTCACCTGTACCATAATGCATGGAATATGCATTATTTAATTTCATTCTATCTGCCATACTGTGATGTCGGTTTTATTTTCACTTATTGCTGGTAAGTGACCTGAAGCTTCAGCAAGCAATGTAACCAGTCAAAATTCTAAAATTAAAAAAGTGTAAGGGACTAGGTACTGTGGGACTGATGCCAAAGTCCATTCTTCCAGAAAGAGAGCACAACACGCAGAAGACAAAGTCATAAACAGGGCCAAAAATGCATCAAGAAAGATGCTGAACATGCTATGTATTTCCGCATTTCATATTTATTTCAGCAAACTGAGTTCCATGTTTGTGTTTGTAGCTAAGAGAAGCATACTCCCTTTTATAGCAAAGATGAAAAGATATCTAGGGAACAGTTTATCCTGCAGCACGGACTAGGTGCTGGTTAGACTTAAGGTTTCTTTACACTTAAGGTTCAAGTCTTGATCAGAACTTGCCAGAGGATTGACTGATGAGAAGCTGAACTAATATTTAATGATAGTTACCACCTATTTTCTACTATATGCTAAGCATTTCAATGCATATTTTATTCTGATTTTCTCAAATCTATACAACTCTTCAATGCAACCATTGTATCTTTTCCATTTACACTGAAGGAAAGTCATGATAATCAAAATTTAAATTAGACTTCACTTCAAATTACTTATGGTCCATTGCCAAAGAAATTTCCTGTCTTTCTTTCTCTTTAATTATGGCAAATCTGTTTCTTGACCCTTCTAATTTACTTTGATTCCTTCCATCTTCAAGAGAACCCAACTCCATGGAAAATCCCTCTTTCTATTCTTCCAGCCTCAGAATCTTCTTCTGGCTCCTCAAACTCAGGTCTTTTCTATCTCAGAAGCTTCCTTTCATTCCCAGGCAGGTTTTATCATACTCAGATTTCCTCAAAGTGGTTTATTACTCAGTTCTCCGTTGAAGACAATTTGGTGTCTGCCCCCATTACTCCAGGGAAATAAACTTCTGCAGATTTTAAATAATAATTTGCTGTAGACCATATAACCCTAGTGAGTTATCACACTTGACTATTCTTTCTTCTTGGCAATACATCACATTCCTGAGCTTACTTTTCTCTCAACAGTCACAAATCAGTGGTTCATGCCTGGGCATTGGATGTAGTTTTCTGGTATTTGAATATCAGTTCCAAGTTGTCATTGTGAAACTCTGGGCAGTGTTTTAACTTCTTTCCTTTGAAAACCCATATATATCTCCTTGAGGGAGACAAAACACACAAAGAGACATAAAACCCGTGTGTGTGTGTGTGTGTGTGTGTGTGTGTGATTCAAAACAAGTGGCAATTGAAAATTGCTGGTATCCCCTTTAGATTGGGCATATTGGGAAAAGGTGACTGGCTGACATGCAATGAGGAGCTGGCATTGTCCAGTGCACAGGGAAGATAATCCAGACCAGTCCAAGGGAACACACTTGATATTATTGAGGATAGAAAGTGAGCTTGTGTTTCCAGAGAAGTCAGAAATAATAGGAGAAAGCACAATATGGCGGGAGGGGTAAGTAGTCACTAGAAGATATATGGCTTTGGTGAGGAATCTGTATTTCATTTTAAATGTAATAGGAAACCTTTGAAGAGTGTTACATAGAGAATGGGAGAATCTTATATATAGTTTTAATTTCATATTCCTGCTATATATATAACCAAATGCATATCACAGTGGAGGGAGGATACTCAATGAAAAAATGGATCTCGTTTGACTACGAATCTTAAATATTTGAGGGAGAACAAGACTGGATACTGGGACTGATTTTATATCGAGAAAAAACAAACAAAAACTGAATTTGGGCAAGAACCTAAAGTTTTCAAGTCTACTATTCATTTTTTGTGAATTTTGTTCTATCAATTACCTGAGTTTATAGATTAGGAAGCAAGGTTTAGCTTAGTTCCCCTTCCTCAGTGTTGCTGAGGATCCTCACCACACTGATGGATAAATTATTCAAGAGATTTCCCTCATTTTCACTTTGTGGTCACTATAAGGATTAATGTGTGAATACCTACCACAGTGTTCAGAACATAGGAGGTGACTGACATAGAGATGGAGGTAGAAATAGATGGATATTAGATATACCAGCACAGCTATAGGCATATAGGTAGACATGGCTCAAGATTTTTATTATAATTCTTTTTATTTTTCTGCATCTTTCTTTTGTCATAATACAAGTTAGTTTTAAATTTCAGCTTTGCATACCTGAAAATTTGATCCTAATGTCTGCAATTGGGTGTTGATTTATAATGTTCACTTGTCCAGTAAATTGTCTCAAATAAGACACAAAACCGTGCTATTTGTATGCATTAGACCCATTTCACAGATAACTAATTAGATCAATCAAGACCCTGAAAAGATACAAAGACAAGTAAATGTATCATCAAGGATTTTCTTGGATAGATAGGACCCAGCCAAGGATAAAATATGATATTTAGCTTCTGATATTATGAACGACTTTTGCATTGTTGTCAATTCCAAGTTCTGCAAAAACAGGTACAGTAAGGGAGTTACAAAGTGAAGGTGATGATTTCCCCAACTCATGCAGTTACTCAGCTCCAAGCCCAGACTAGTCAATTTCTTTCATGAATTTCATTGACTCACATGCACAGTGCTACAAGCATTTATTAAGAAAAAAATTTGGAAATATTTGAAATGGGTAGATCTTCCTAAACAATACGGGAATCTTAGCTGCCATAAGCAAAATGGAAGCTTTATGGCACGACATATAATTTAAGTGTGTGGCAGAAGACACCAGAAGCTAGTTCATAAACAAATGTGCACCTGACCAAACAACAACTTATTTATTATTGTAGAATACCATGACGGCTTTGCTAACGAAGGTATCAAAGTTATTCAGCTATTTTCACTCTATTCCTGCTGCTCAAAAACTAATACAAATATTAATAATATAGTATAGCTTAATATATAAAACAAAAATAAATCAAAGCAATAGAAAAAGTAAGCATTATACAATTGAATACACATCTACACAAAATTCTTATCACTGTTGTGAACCCAAAAAGAGATTGATTTATGATAGAGAAAAGAGAATAAATGAGGTCAAAAGACATGTGTACAACAGATAGCTTATGGGACACATAAGGTTCTCATATTGAATGATTGATTTTTATAGAATAAAATAAGCTGAGTATTTTAAATATTTAACAAAACAAACATAAAACGTAATTTTCCCACCCCCAAAAAATAAAAGAATCCCCACAAAACACACATTCATACACCACCTGCACATTCTCTGCAGGACAGAGCCAAGTAAACAGAATTGACCCTTGTGCACGAGTACCCACAGTGGCCTAGATTTTATAAATGGAGGCATCCATTGACAGTATAAAGGACATATAACAATAGGCAAGACGCACAGACTTGGAGTTTAAAGTACATGGAACATTATGTTAAGTCAAAAGAAAAAGACAGGATGTCAAGTCACCAAAGAATTATTTGAAAACATCTCAGACAAAACCTACTATTAATAAGCAATTTTCTGAGTTTCATATTGCCTTACATTTGGTAAACAAAAGCACTGTTTTTGTTCCAAACCATGTTTTTAAGAATGCTAGTATTTAAAAGAAAAGACTTGGAAATTAAAGATAGTGTCTTCCCTCTCTATTAAGTAGTATGATGAAGGTAATGACTCTCTTAGGAGGACAGGCCTTCCTATTCCATATTGTAAAAGATATGGGTTCCTTGAGTTTAGTGACCCAGCTCACCTGGGCCCATTTGCGTGTCCCTGTATTACTGGAGACAAGTGAAATTGATGTTCTGCTCTGCTGATTACTGTGCCATGAAAGGTCAAGTCCCTTGTCTTTGACCCTGGAGTCTCATGTCTTCCCCCTCCTCCATGAAGCTGTGTCAGACTAACTTCTTATCTTTCGAGTAGGGTAAAATCTCAGACTATTTTCAGCTTATTAAGGGCTTTGGTTACCAGTATGGAGTGGTTATAAGACAAGGCTTTTGAAAAGGAAGGATAAGGGCCTCGTGAGTCAATTAAGAAGGAGAATTGGAGCAAACATATGACATTTTACAAAAGTATCCATTTACAAGGGGTTGGAAATTTTAGAAAGAAAAGAAGAGAGGGAGAAAGGGAGGGACTGAGAGAAGGAAGAAGGGAAGAAGGGAGAATGGAAGGAAAGGAAGCAAGGGAATCCTTTACCACTGATTATTTTGAAACACTGCTCTTAAAATCTCTGCTAAATCCAAATATTTTTGTAGATTGTTATAAGAAAAAGAGTTACTGGTTTGGTGAATTTAACATTTTAAAACTGCCTTTTGCTTAATAAAAGTCTTTGTATATTTATTTTACTTAATTTTAAGGTTGCATTTGCTCAAAATATTCTGACTGTACCAAGTGCTAGATCTGCACTTTTCAACTCTAATCTTTTTACTACTTTTAATTAATGAGACTGACCCAGATAACTTCTCCAATCAAATTATTTTGATATTTGTTAACAAAGCCATTCAATCTCTTTGTGCATATATACATATATATATAAAATATATATAATATGTATATATATATATGATTTGCAGCAAAGTGATATTGTGTGTTTCTATGATTCTCCTTCTCTAAAGGAGCAACCCAAATGGGAAGATTTACATCAGGTTTAAAATTATAAGTTAAAGTAAATGAGAAGCCATTCCAATTTACTTATATCACAAAACCATATGGAAAATTTGTTAAGGTAAGCAATAAATATTATTATAATTTTGCATGTCATTTGTGACTGTATTGATCAAAGACTGGGGAATATCTCAAGTAGGACATTTTCATCCATACAGTGTCAAAGGCCACATATTAAAGAGATTTCCACAAACTCTCTCAAAAAAGTAAAGAAGATGATTGAAAAGAAATACGAACATATTCATGCGCTAGGTTTCACACTGAGTCTTTTTACATTCTGTGGCTTATTTGAGCTTCTTTTTTCTTCTTTTTAAAATATTCTTTGGTTAACATTCATTAACCATACCCTGCTGATAGCAAGAAATAAATTTAATAGGCAGCTGGGTGAGAGGGAATAGAGGAGAGTTAAAATTACTCTGGACCAGTGATGCAAAGACTTCTCCTCCAATTCCACTGCTTATTAAAACATGTCACCCATTAAGATGTATATTAAAATGCTCCTTCAGTCCTTTTGCATGGAGTATTATCAAAGATGTACCCAAATAAATATTGACTGGATAATTTATTACTTTAAGATAATATATGTGCATGTAGGTGAGAGAGAATATTATATGTGTATTGCATGAGTACATTTGTAAATACATATATACCATGCATTCATATTCACACACATATATGCATATAGCACACACACTTCTGTATCATTAATCTGTTGAACTTGACATTTGAAGCACCAGCACTACCTTACTAATACCTGACATCCATAACTTTATGCTGAAGAAGCTGAATGAATACTAAAACTATTTTAAAAGATTGTTTGAGTAAAATTTCATGATTTCCTAGTTTAGTTGACTCCACAGCTTATCAATTCTCTCAGGACAACATTACATCCCACATTCCTTAACAATCTTCTCCAAATAATTTCTTTATTAAAATTTGTTTACAACTCTATCACCTCATTCCTACTTTTGCATCTATATAATACTTTCTTCATCTAATCTCTTGTTGAAGACTAAGTTGTATATACATTATCTCATTCTTAGACCAAATATCTGTTCTTTATATCCTCTTTTCTCCTCTATAGGAAACACTACCTCTTTATTCATTTCTTTTTCTTGTACGATAACCTATTCAACATTCTAACCCATAAAGTGACACTCCTTTAAATCTATTTAAAATCTCACAATCTATTCTTCCCTTCCATCTCAAACACATATCTTGAAAGAATAGTTTTCAAATTCCCACTGACAATCATAGGCTTGGCAGTCTAGCATCTACCTGACACTCCGGCAAAGGTAAACAATGATCTGATTGCTAACTTCTGTGGAATTTCTGTTTATTTTATTTAACCTTTCACGTGAGTTTAAATCTCTCTTTTTAAACATTCTGAACCCATAGAAGCCAGACAATGTGCCCTCCTGATTCTTCTTCTTTGCTTTTCTCTTAAATGTCAATGTCTTTGATAATTGATCCTTAGAAAATGAATTTTTGAGCACTAACAACACTCATGGAATATTGGTCCAAACTTTTTAACAACTGTTAAAAGGTCTTTTTCTAACCTAGGTCTTTTTAACCTAGGTCTTTAAAGTTTTTTAACTGTTAAAAAGGTCTTTTTCTAACCTAGGTCTTTCCTAATCTAGGTCTTTTTCTAACCTAGCCCACTCATATTAACAGTTTGGTAAGTATATATTCAGTAATTTATTAAATATCTCCACTGGATATCCTCAGAACATATTAAGTACATCATTTCTGAAATTCAACTGATCATATTTTCCCTAAATCTTTTATTGTTGAACACCCTTTTTGGTGACTCCTTCTCATTCCCAAATGGAAGTTTAACATTCCTAATAGTTCCTTCTGAAATCCACTCTCCCACATCAAACTGGTCAAGTCCCATCAAAGACTTTTCCTCATTATGCATCATATCTATCCATATCTATCCATTCTTCTTCTTTTTTACCATGTGAACACACTCTCTTGCTCTTGTCAATTATCTCCTATTATAAATCAATAATTTTTTGAAGGCTCTTGCTTTGAGTTTTGCCCTCTCCTCCCACTTATTCTTCCATTGCCACCAAATCAATTCCTCTAGAACACAAACCTGAGCATGATCTTTTTGTTCACAATGTTTTATGGCTTCTAACTACTTGCAAGGTAAAGCCTTAACTCCTTTGGTAGCTTGCAAAAACCCTTTATGCTGTGGTCCCCATCTAAATTTCTTGCCTCATCATTCTCAAAAATACTTCAGTAGACTGGATGTTGTTGTGGTGGTTTGGATCTTAAATATCACCCAAAGGCCGTGTGTTGAAGGCTTAGTCTCCAACCTGTGGCAGTATTGGAGGGTATTGGAACCTTTAGGAGGTGGGGTCTAGGGGATTGAAGTAGGATCACTGAAAGCAAGACCTCGAAGGGGATGTTGGTACCCTGGTCCCTTCCTGTCTCAGTCTTGGATTCCTGACTACCATGAAATGAGCAGCTTCCTCCAACATGTACTTCCGCTGTGATGTTTTGCTTCACCACATCCCAAAGAGAAGCAGAATCAAGTTACTTTGGATTGAAATCTTGGGCAAAAGCAAATTGTTCCTGGTTGTTCATGTCAGGTATTTTGTCACTGTGATGGAAAGCTGATACACGACTGCGTACCTCACTTCTTTATATATGGTACTCCTTTAGAAATAGTTATAACACACTTCACCTCCTTGCTTAACACCTCATTAGCCTGGCAGGGAAAACTCAAAAAGCTTTCCTATATTCATACATGAAGTTGATCACCTCCATCTCTGCGATGGTACCCTGCATTGAAACTGATTTTTATTGCTGAATTTGCCACATTGAACAACCACGTACGTGTGTTCATATTTGTTTGTCTACCATCCTGTTCTAGAAGCTCCTTCATACATAGAGTAGCTTATACTTCCCCATATCCCCTGTGGCCGGTATGCAGGGACTCAAACAATATATGATAATAAGCAAATAAATAAGCATTTATCTTTGTGAGGAATGACAGGATCCATTGCTAGGAGAAAAGGAAGATGAGCCATCATCAAAATATACACTAATAAAATTTCATGGTGAATTGTGAGCATGCTCTCTGCTCTCAATTAGTGTGTAACTGCTCCCAGTTTTATTCTGTCATATCACTCTTGAAAAAATATCAATAAGACTGTCTGAATTATATCCTCCTCTGACTGCAGGTATAACTGAAAGTGTAGACAGTCCTCCTCATATTATATAAAGATTGCATTTCAAAATTTTTAATTCAGTCGTTTTGGAACTCAAGTGTTTTTCTCCTATACCAGTAATATTTCAGACTGTTCTTCATTTTTTTCTAGGCAGGTCACAAAACACAGTTTTACCCATAAGAGATCTGCTTATAATGTAAATTGTCCCTTAACTGCATTTTATGTAACAGATGTATTCAAAATAACACATTTTACCCTTCTGAAGAACTGGGACCTGCTATTTCCTGCTGAAGTGTTATTTACCAGAAGTCTGTTTTTTAGCAAGGAGTGTGACTTGGTTTAGAGGTTTCTATCCTCCAACAGACTACCTGTGTTTTCGTAGAGGTGGATAATTGCTTTCATACAGTTGAAAAGATAATTCTCTGTTTTAAACTCCTGACATTTACACTCTCATTATAGTCTACATGTGATGGTAGGTACTGCAGAAAAAACTGCCATCTACAACCCTGGCTAAGTTTTAAGGGCATTAGAGAAATAGGGAACGCGGTGCTCCCACTTGTCTATCACATGAAGTGCACAGTATTTAATAAAAGGTGAGGTTGTGGAAAGTGTGAGCTGAGGACCTTTCCTATGGTTCTCAAATGCCATGCTAAGAATATTACCCTTAAATAGGATCCATTAAGATGCCCTGAAAGCTATGGACAGGCACTCTGGGTCATTTAATTAGGAGGCAGTAGGAAGAGTCTTGGGGCACTGCAACAGAAGGACCCTTTTCCTTAAAATTAAGGATCAATGATCAAATATCCCCACCGTAGGAGCCAAAGCCAACATGGGCACAAAGCTATGCTGTGAAATTTCATATATAATGGTTTCATTAGGCAAAGACTACCACTAAGCCTTTTAACATCAGTACTTCCTGGAATTAACACATTTAACATACACAAAAAAAGCTCAGACATTACACATTAAGAATCATTACACTAGGCATCTAACAGAAAATAACTGTTCTTTGAGAAAACATCTTTTTCTTTCTGTCCTTCACAATGTTGTATAATCAGGTTGTATGGAAATATGCACCATGAAGATAACAACCCTTTGAAAAAAATACATGATTTCCCCTGTCCATTGCACAGAAAGCACAAGCAATTCCACACACCATCACGGATACACCAACCACAGAAGTCTGAAAACACTACTCCTAATTAATAAAAAAAAAAAAAAAAAACTAATCACCATGGAAATTAAAGTTTAAAGAGTGAAAAGATACTTCGAGAAATCCTAATGTCAAGCGTATTGAGTCAAGTTTAACCTTTTGGATCACTGAGATCTCACTCTTTGCTGGCAGCTTGTAAGACCTTCAACTCCATGAAGAAAAAATGTGATAATTAGAAAGTTCTGTGGCAACCTACATGCCATCACAGTCTGGCAATTTCCTTTTCCACATCAGAAGAAGCTCCAGCCTGCAGTGGTTTGTGGCATCTGTCTCCCTCCATCTTGAGGAAAAAAATGGTTTATTATTTTTCCTTTCTACACACACACACACACACACACACACACACAAGCATAAGCACATGAAAACTGCTGCCAAATAAGCTGAAAACTTCTAATACGCTTAAATTAAAGATATATGCACATATATACATATACATACATATAACCTGAAAATGTTGAAATTTTTCAAAGGCAATTTACTTTGACATAGAAAAACGCCCTAAATGCCATCAGCTTACTGAGCAATATTTTCTTTTGCAAACTGAAAGCTGTGCAGTTTTGGAAGCTGAATCTTTGTTAAGCTGAACATTTAGAAATGTGATCTTCCAATAATTGTCCTTTCAGACCCATGAACAGAAAGTCAAGCTATTGACCAGGAATCGCGCATATGCTCACCTTCTGCCACTTTTGCTTTCTCATGAGGCACGTGGTCAGGTGTATCACTCACAGTTCTGCTCAGTGGAAAGATCCTTTTCTCAATGATTTTCAGAATTATCCCTGAAAGTGACTGTAGTACAGCTACCATCCATCCTTAGCTTCTTCCTTCATATGGAGCTGCCTATCCTGTTCATTGAAATGGCACATTTCCCTCCCCTTTGTCACTGTTAGCACACCCAGCAACTCTCTCCCCCAGTATGGTCACAGGTGACAACTGGGGAAGAGGCTCTGGTGAAACTGTAGTAGGTGACCTGGAGGTCAGGGCTGCGTGCTCCTGTGCTTTCCGCTTATCCGTGCCCACTGTCTGTGCTCAGTCTCAGAGATACTGCTTCTATTTTTGGATGAACTGCTATGTGAGTCTATTCAGTTTTATGACTTAGAGGGTCTGACACAGCCCAGATCACGAGGGCAGCTCTGTATGCACACTCACCTGGTGGCCTACCATCAACTGTTGCATGACTGCAGAAGCCCAGCCCAGCGACATGCCAAGAGACGTTTCTAAAAAGGTACACAAATCCCTGCTGAGGATGGGCTGGCTTTGTTCCAGAATTCCAGAGCACTTTGTTCTGATGGTCTTAACACAAGAATTATGTACTGCATATTTTCTAACCACTGACACAGCTAACACCACAGGGCTTGGTGGACCATATGGACCCAGTGGCAGGACAGCTTGACCCTGCTACAAAGCCCTTAGGTGGGGCTTTAGTGGACAGGTCATACACAAATCTGCAGACTTCTGTGTCAATTAGTATATTAGACTGGAACCATATTGCTGGGTCTAAGATAGATCGCCCCAAGAAATCGAAGAGGCCTATCAAGAGTGATGTTTACTCCTACAGTCAGGTACTGACCTGCCCTGATCTCCCAAAGAAATTGAGGGTAGTAGCAGATCACAGAATGTTCAGAGTGCTTATTTTCCATGTTATGGTTGAGATATGAGGTATCCCCCAAAAAGCTCATAAGTGAAACAATACAAGAACATTGAGAGATGAAACAATTTGATTATGAAAGTTATAACTTAATCAGTGGATTAATCCACTAATATGGATCATCTGAGGGGTAATGTAAGCAGGTATGGTATGGCTGGAGGAGCAGGTCATTGGGGTATGCCTCTGGTACTTCCATTTTATAAATAGTGAGTGGAATTCTCTTTGTGGTTTTTACTTTTTCCCTGGTGAGCAGAACTCTCTGCTTCCTGCTTGTCATGTTCTGAGCTGTTTTCCTCTGCTGTGTCCTTCCACCATGATGTTCTGCTTACTTGGTTCCAGAGTTATGGTGTTGGCCAACCATGGACTGAACCTCTGAAACCATGAACCAAAATAAACTTTTTTTTTCCTTTAAATTGTTCTTGTCAGGTATTTTGATCACAGCAACACAAAGTTGACTAGAACACCACTTGCTTGCTGGAACATATGTGGGATGTGCCAAGCTCTTACAATTTAGATTTGCCACCCTCTGAGTCAGCCTCTTTTATCAGGGTGAAATCATTGCTTAATGGATCAGTGTGAATGCCGTGGGGTATCAGGTGGAGGGACAGATCTCTTCAGAATATATCATAACAGGGATCAAGAGAGTCACTTATCAGTCATACTACTGATGAATAACTGTCAATGAATACTGCAGTCCATCTGAACTTAATCAGATCCTTTTAGTGCATGAGAATCCTTTTAGTACATGAGAATATCCACATTCCATGTACCTGGGTCCTCCCTCATCCATTCTAGAGAAAATCCCACGTCTGTTAGCCACCATTTGTCTGAGCTTGTGGACATCCATGAACACTGCTACAGCCCATCCAGCTTCTCTAAGGAGCAGAATTGCAAATTAAATGAATCACATGATACAGAGCATCACTCCTCCATACTTTCAGCTTTCTCTCATAGATTATCTTCCATATTCACCCACCTCCCCAACAGGATACAAAACAACTTTTAGTTCATTTTCTGAAGTTTCCACTTTTCTTTTCCCAAGAGCCTCCCCCAAACACCCAATATGGGGTTTATTCCAACTGCCAATTATGTCATTTTCAAATATTATATTCAGGGACTGGGAAAGGGACTACTGAGTCATGTGGAGTAAGGTAGTCAAAAATGAGCAGGACCTTAGCCAAGGCTGCCTGCCACAAGCCTCCATTCTGAAAGTGGGACAACATGGCATTGGACCTTCTAGGTATCAGTGCCAGTTGAAGCCTTATATTCAAAGGTACGAGTGTCACTTTCCCCAGAATATCTGAGTAAATAGGTTCTTTTGATCAAGAACTGGAAGAATCTTATTCTTCATATAAGGAGCCTAGCCACCAGTCGGCAATAGATTTCAAGTTGAAATGGTAGTTTAGGACTACCATTTTCAGTTTACCACTTTTAATTTCTAGCTCTTCCCATTCTTGCCTTTTCCTGAGTATAAATGTGACATGATACCCCATTCTGCTGCCCCTCTCTTTTGTCCAGAGAATAACCATAGGCTATGAACAGTCCCCATATTTCCTTGTGGGGCATTCCTTTTGTCCACCGCACTCACCTTTCTCATGGTAATGGCAGTTTTGTGGTTTACCTGTGGTCAAGTGATGGCTTCTGTCATCTCAGAGCCCAGTATCAGGATGGACATTAAGGATCTCGATTCTGTGACCAACAACCTCTCCTACTCTCAGTCCTTGTCTGTGGAAGAAATAATTCATAGGTTAACAGAGCTTCTTTTAACAACTTATTCCTTATGTTGTTCTGGGTTCTCTTGGCCAAAACAATTTTGCAGTGTTCTTGTGTGTTTGTTTTTACTTCATATAATATGTCCACTATACCATGCCTGCCTCTCCCAGCCTCTTTACTCCTTGCTCTACTTTGCAAAGTTAATTCAATTATCTCCATACCACTCCACACTACCTATTGCTTTTCCTCATACTTTAAAGATATCCCAACAAAGAATTTATTACATCCCCAATGTCTTTGCCAGGATATTGAATCCTGTGTACCCAGAAAGTGCATCAAAGTGAATGACCTTTTCCTTATTCTACTCATATTTGATTCCCTTGGTTAAATTCCAGTCTCAGGTTAAATTCCTGACTCCTGTACATGGTAGGTATTTTTTGCAGTTACTTGGGTATAAAATCTCCTTTCTCCTCTATCACTTGATGACTGACCTAGCTGCTAGGGGACGAACTCGTGACAGCTCCTCCAGAAGCTATTGTCCTGAGAGGAAAAAATTCCCTCAATATCTGCAGCACAGATGATGTCCTTGGCCTTACGCAAAGGAAGCGTGCGCTCTTCTGCAAACTGTAGGGCAAATACAGATATTTCCATATCATAATTCAAACTCCCAAATTCAACCTAGGACTCTACCTCAGTAGAGCAGATCTTCTTTGACTATGTATTTAAGTGTCTCCATAACTCTGTAACCTTCAGTTTGCTGATCGACGGTGCCTGTTCTTCCATCACAGAAGACAAAAGCCTCTTTTTAAGCTACCAAAAAAGCCACTCTGACTCTTACCTCCAGCCTTTAATTGCTGTTCCTCAACTTCTCATTATCCCTCTGCAAACCATCAAGACAACTTGTCAGTAAGCAGCCAACTCCACTGACTTTGCAGACCTTATTCCCTTGCATCCGTCAGATACCAGAGTTATCTCACGTCTAGGAGTTTTCTCCTCAACTGGAACATTTCTCAAGGTTACTCGTAGTGAAATATTGAATGGTGCTCCCAACTCTTTTCAGGGAGCCTCACATACCACTTGGCCTCCACTTGCCAGTCAGATATTCTCTTATGCATTTCTGAATTAATCTCACTGCATCATGAAAGATCTTACATTGCAGTTTGCCCAGGATAACCTGATATAACCTGTTGTCCTGTCATTTTTGTTAACTTCGTTCTGAAGTGTAGCTATGTGATATCTTTGCAGTCATCTCAATTAAAATGCAGCATACACTACATTTCACTCAGAGTGTAAAAGTATATTCTCAAACTCATTGAAAATAATGGTAATGATGCACAAAATAATCATTGAGCATTCTGTGCCAGAGAAATATACATTATCTTATTTAACTCAATGAACTACTATTTCTCATTTCTAAAATGAGGAACCTGAGTCTGAAAGGGTTTAAATAATTTGCCAGACATTGCCTAACCATAAAGGTAGGCACAGAATGCAATAGCAGCCTGATACCCTAACTCCAATCTTACATCTCTTCTTCTCTGTTGTCACATTCTTCTAATAATCAACTGAAACCAATTCAATTTCTGTGACCAATGTCTCTGGGCCTTAGTTTCCCCATCTAAATGAGGAGGTTGGTTGTGTAATTCCAAATGTTCTTTAAAATCAGAATTCTATGATCTAAATTATGAAACTGGCTTTATAACCAAGGTTTATCAAAGTACCTTTGAATTTGTCAAACACAGGAGGAAAGTCCTCAATTAAAAATATAATTACATATGGATTCTTTCAAAAGCAACTGCTAGAAAATTTCCTGGAAAGTTCAATTACTCTAAAAAATTAGAGCATCTTGTTCTCATTTCTGCAACACCTTAGAGATGCCTTAATATTATTTGGGAGACCCTATATGGAAGCACAGTCATTCTTTTCCTTTAATTCAGTCTGTACTTTTAGCATAGTTTCAACAATTGACAGGCTCTATGAAGCTTATTAAGAGCAATAGCAGTCACAAACTCTCATCCATTCTTCTAGCTCTTTCTATAGGCATCTATGTTCACATCTATAAATAATAGGCTTGTATTTTTCTTCTTAGATTTTTTTAAAATTTTTACAGACTTCATTTTGATTCATTGTACACAAATGAGGTACAAATTTTCATTTCTATGGTTGTGCACGATGTAGATTCATACCATTCATGTAATCACACATTTGCATAGGGTAATGATGTCTGTCTCATTCCACCATTTTTCGTACCCCTTCCCCTGCCCCTCTCATTTCCCTCTTCATAATCTAAAGTTCCTCCATTCTTCTCTCACACCCTACCCCCCAAACTCGATTCTATATCATTATTCACTTATCAGGGAAAACATTCAGCTTTTGTTTTTTTGGGATTGGCTTATTTCACTTAGCATGATAATCTCCAATTGCATTCGTTTATCTACAACTGCCATAGTATTATTCTTCTTTATGGCTGAGTAGTATTCCATTGTGTATATAGACCACAGCTTCTTTATCCATTTATCAGTTGAAGGGCAATTCGGTTGGTTCTGTAATCTAACTATTGTGAATTGAGCTGCTACAAACATTGATATGGCTGTGTTACTGTAGTATGCTGATTTTAAGTATTTGGGTATAAACCAAGGAGTGGGATAACTAGGTCAAAAGGTGGGTCCATTCCAAGTTTTCTGAGGAATCTCCACACTGCTTTCCAGGGTAATTTTACCAACTTGCAACTCTACCAGCAATGTAAAAGTGTGCCTTTTTCCCCACATCCAGGCCAACATCTATTATTGTTTGTGTTCTTGATAATAGCCATTCTAATTGGAGTAAGATGAAAATTTCATCTTCTTGGATTTTTTAAAGCAATCTGCATTGATTTCTTACTATGAAATTTAAGAACAAAGTTCTCGTTTGCTTCCCCTGATAGAAACCATTTTCTCTGCATATAGTCATGCACGAAAACATTCTTCCCTCACTTCCTTCTCAAAATATAATTCCAACATAATTTTATTAGTTTAACTTATAGTCAAGGTTTATTTTATGACAAAGTGTGAAGGCTAGTCACAGTTAGCCGTGGTTAAGTATCAGAATAATGTTTTCCTTCTGGCTGAACGTTGGTTTTCGAAACAATTTTCTTATCTTATCCTTTGCTTAGCTATCTGAGAATTTACAGTTTCTTTACTCCAAATCTCCACTGTTAATATCAATCTCCCTTAGCAAATTCAAACATATCAGATGTTTTGTTGACTTAAACTCTCAGAGAAATCTTTCCTCAGGACTGCTAAAGACCTGCAGTGGGTGTTGATTGATCCTGGTGCCTAAGACTCAGTTCTACAGGGAGATTTCCTTCTCCTTTATTGGCATCAGTTCTCCTTCCCAGACCACGTTTTCTCCTCTCTTCATTTTTCTTTTTCCTCCTCCTCCTTTTTCTCCTCTTCCTCCTCCTCCTCTTCCTTTTCTTCTTTTTCTTCTTTTCTCTCTAAGTCTACTTCATTTTAGGGTTCTTCAGAGAAACAGTGAATATAACATATATAAGGAATTGGTTCATGTGGTTATTGAGGTTCTGAGATCCCATGATCTGTAAGGCAGAAAGACCAGACCCAGATAGGCTAGTTGAATAACTCAGTTCCAGTCCAGAGGCCTGAAAACTAAGGAAGATTGGTATAAGTTTTGGTCCAAGGGCAGGAGACCAATATCCCAGCCAAAGCAGTCAGGCAGAAAGAAGGAGAAATCATCCGTTCCTCTACTTTCATTCTATTCAGGTCCTCAATGGACTGGATGATGCCCATCACTATGAGGAGGACCAACAGCTTCACTGAGTTCAGTAATTCAAATGCTAATGTCGTCTGGAAAAACTCACAGGTACTCACTGAAATAAAGCTTAGGCAAATGTCCATGAGCCCTAATCCTATCAAACTGACCCCAAAAATATTATAAATGGCACTCGTAAGCCAGTATCTTCCTGAGAAAAGAGATGACTGAGGTAAGTTTTGAGATTAATCATGTTTGAAATAATTCTGTCTTTCTATCAAATATAGAATTTAGGGAACCAGTTTTCTTGGGACTTTGAAAGTGTTTGGTGATTACTGGTGATGACGGTGTTTTTGGTTCTCTTTATTTTCTCTTTTTAAATTTTCTTCTCTTGGTTGCCTGTCCTACTGTTGAGATCTCTGATGCCATTCTGATTCCTGCTCGTTTTCATATGACTTATATCTTCTTCCTATCCCAAAACTTTTAAGATTTTCTCTTTGTCGAATTTCAGTTTTCCAGAATTTCAGTGTGATATGCTTTGTAAAAGGGACGAGGTGGTTCGTTTATACATGGGAAATACATTCTACTATTCTGGAAAATGTGGAACAATTTTGATATTTTACATCTCTCCTTTGTTTATTTGTTTTTGTTCAGTTTTGTATTTCAACTTTTAGAAATGTTATTTTCAGGTGATAGAGTGCCAGTATCTAATTGCTCTACTTAGTTAATTTCTCTCAACTATTTATCAATTTTTCTATTTTCCACCATTCCAGGCTACTTTCCCAACTTTCCTTTCCAAACTTTAAATCAGTATTTTACAAATTTACCGAATGCCTACAGAACATTTGCACAGTACTCAAGCATTGTATTTTTCCCCACGGATTGTTCTTAGCTCTCTCATTTTATTTCATGGTTTACAATATCTTCTCTTATTTCTCTGAATATATTAAAAACAAGTTATTTGAATTTTTATTTCCTGCATTGTTTCTATTTTCTCCAATTGGTTTTTCTTTTACTTTTTTTCTGTTATGGATTTTGGGTCTCCATCTTTCCTGTTGAATTTTCCCCAAAATAATGATTCCTAATTGTTCACTAATCTTTGTGACTAAAACATTAAGAAGAGGATTGGAATTTCTCTGCTCATGAGTTTAGTTGATGGGACTGTGGGCTGTTCAGAACCTGTCCTGTCCCTGATTATGAGGATTAAATTTGGGAATATTCCAATAGTTAAGAGAAGAAAAGGGCAGGAAGTCACACGTCAGGATATGAACTTTGACATCATCCTCTAAGTTGTACATTTCCTTTTAAATGAAAAGGAATAAAGGAAATTTCTCTTATTTTTTTTTTGTTTTCATTATTCAGATTATGCCCAAATTATTAGTTATTTATATAAAAGTTAAATATGACTGGCTTTTAGATAAGCATAGTCCACATGTAATTAAAAATATAAAGAAGCCCTAGAATTTGTAGGTAAAGATGCAAATATGAGAGAAAGTGTCCTATAGTGAGGTGCAGACTATGCGTCTGTTGGACAGAACCACATCATGCTCAACCAAGTGTCCCATAAGCATTCTGTTAGTGCTCAAGATAATCATGCTTCTCAGGCTTACAATACCCATGATTCTGTTCTGTCACAATGAGTCCATTCTGCATCTTCAATACGACCCTGGAATAGAATGACTGCACTCATTCACACCTGGACTCAGGTGTGCACAGGGAACCATTGTCAGTTTCTTCGTGATAAAGATGTGAAAAGTCCTAAGATTTGGAAGCCTATTCTTTGCTTCTTTATCTTAAAGATGTAATATGAAAACATTTCTCTGCATTCTCTTTTCTTTATTCTTCAGGACTGAGATCAAAGATCAACCCACACATAAGAAGATTCCCATCAGTATGATCATTTCAAAATCGTCAGTGAAGATTGCATTTTCCAGTTTGAATCTCTCATCTCTTTGGATAAAATTCATGGGCATTGTCATAGGATGTAGGTGTGATGAGTGATGGAAAGAAGTTGACGAATTTAAAAGGATTTTTCAATATGAGGGAAAGTGGTTTAAAATATGTATAAATCTTTATAAAGTGTTCTCCCTTGAGCCAAATGTGGACTATGGTAATGTCAACTTCTATGTAGGTAACAGATCTCATAAAATCAAATCTCCTAAAATTCAGCAAACCCAAAGTACCTCCATCTTCTCTAAATTACATGGAAATTTCATACACTGAATGGTTAATATACTGCATATAGCAGTAACTCCTGCTTCATCAATCAGTGGTGAATTTGGTACTGCAATGTACGTCTTCTGATTCTACCAGGAGTATTGGAGCATGCCAGAGCCCTAAAAACTTAATAGTGTCATCAGAGTACAGACGTTGGGGTTTTAGATCATCTAGGGGTTTAAATAGCCCGTCATGACTATGTGATATAGAGAGACTCTCTAATATTTCCTAAAGAGAAAATAGGCATTTGCGTTTAATTATGTTCAGTTATTCAAATATCCTTTCTGTGCATCAGAACCCCTGTGACTCCTTTGACTTTCTTTCAACTGGGTGGAGAGACTTTACTACATATAGAAAAGAGTTCTGCTTGTTTATCTGATCAGCTGATGCTTCCCAGCAAGCGAAGATCTAAATAGTAGATTAGGAACAACACACTGAATTCATTCACCAAATATCCCAGAGTAAATTGAGGCTGAAATGATTTTGAAACCATTGGACTGATTTCTCTTACTGCACTTTGACTTTCCATCATTTGCTACATCTTCTCTGTTAATGAGAAATTAAACTGTTTTTACTCTACATGTCTCACATTAATATATCTGCCATATTAAAACCCACACTTATGGTCCAGTTAGAAGCTCCATGAGATTCACGACTATAAAACAACAAAACATTGTTTTGCAAAACAACAAAAACAGTAAAAATTTTACTCATAAATGTGATTACCTACAAAGCTCATCAGCTGTATATCAGAAGAAATAGGTTAAAACATACTTTATTTTGATTTGTATTGCAAAAGTTCAAACAATTGTACTTAATTGAAACTGAAAGAAAAATTAGCTGGGTGTATTAATACTGATTTTGATACTTGAATACAGGTTATAAAAAATTATTCACACTGGCAACAATGTCTCCTGACAGAGGAACTGAGCAACAAGTACTACTTAAGCAAATAAAATAGTACACAAATCAGCGACATGGCTGCTAGTATATAAATTCTCCAGAAAAGTTAAACTTAGAAAGAGAAGTGTCCATCAAATTTACACTGTTCTTTGCATTAAACTTTTGTTTTAAATTTTTAGTTACAAACTTTTTTATAAGGGACTATTTTGGCAATTGAATCAGACAGTATTTTCCCCCAATATGTCATTTTCTGTTTATTTGGCATCAGAAAACTATACATTCCCTTAATCTTTTTTTTTTTTTTTTACAAATAGAACTCTCTCATAAGAAATGATAAATTTACTTTATATGAAATTTACCCTAGAATCCAGAAGAGACGGTATTAGGAAATGTTCTAATTACTTTAATCAATTTATGCAAACACATTTGAATTTACCAAAATATAAATAACTTTAATTCAGTTATTTTTGTCTTTTTTTTTTTCATTCTTTTCACCAGAAAACATTTACTAAGAATACATTTCCACCTATTCTAGCTGTGATTGCTATACATGTAATTTGTTTAAATATAATTACTGGCTATTAATGATAAATTCTGATTGGAATGGTCAAGAAAGCACAAATTTTATATTTTAGTTTTCCAGTGGCTTACCAATATAATATGAATTGATTGTTATGCCAAATCACCTATTTTCATACATGTAAACCAAATTTAAATAAGTCTTTAAAAAATTTAAATTTTTATCCTTATTCAGATGTAACAAGATATTCAGCCTCTAATCCATAAATAGATTACCAGGATTAATTTACCTCTTGTTTATGTAGATTTATACACATAAAACTAGAAGACTAAAATCATAATAGGAGAGTTTTTCTTTTTCTTTTTTTTATTTTTTATTTTTTGGAACCAGGGATTGAACTTAGGGACACTCGGCCACTGAGCCACATCCCCAGCCCTATTTTGTATTTTATTTAGAGACAGGGTCTCACTGAGTTGCTTAGGACCTTGCTAAGTTGCTGAGGCTGGCTTTGAACTCAGGATCCTCCTGACTCAGCCTCCCAAGTCACTTGGATTACAGGCATGCGCCACCACGCCCAACTAGTTTTTCTTTGTTTAAATACTCTGAATTTGAATGCTGCCATCAACTTCACTTATAGAATTTAAAATCTCAGAATTAGCAAAAGAATTGTAGAGGAAGAAATTTTGTCTGAAAAACTACAAAGTTCATGAAAATAATACAGAATGAAAAATAAACAAAGCTAACAGCTAATTTTTAAATGAACATGAACTCAGAGAAAAGTTGTAATCTGATACCAATCCTGTGAACCCCCAGAGGGACAGAGCAATGTGGAATTATCATTAGATTTCTGGGAATATGGAAACTTGCCTTCACATGCCAGGGTATGTGAAGGAAAGCAGCGTCCCCAAATCTGAGACTGTCTGGCAGGCAGAGTTTTATTTTGAAAAATGTTACAAGTCTTGGTTAAAACTTTAACCATTTTGAGACATAGATGAATTTTTAAAAAATCTTACAGTAAAAGTATTGATTTGTAGTCATTCAAAATCTGATAGTATCCAGAAAAATTAAAGAGGAACAAATAGCTAGATAACTCAGGAAAACACATTTGCTTTTGACAGATGAACAAACAATAAAGCCATTTGGGTTTTGCATTTAAGTATATTGCGGAACTCTGACTGATGAAGCAATGGAATGGCGTTCTCAGAATAAAAATAAGGGTAGAAGAAGGGACAAATTCCTCAACAAAACAATAAAATATCAGGGAACAATCGTGGCTGTAAATGCACCAGCTATTTGAATGAATGAGCTCGTCTCTTTTTTTCCATCCTGACAATCTGGCTTCTCCATTATAAAAATGAAAATTCTTTCAAATGAACTGAAACATTGCTCTCATGGAAATGTAATCTTCAGATTTCTCCATCATATAGCTGAACTGAATGCGGAACAATGTTTTAAAATAATATCCTGCTCATAAGACCATTTCATTTTTATGTTTTAAAAAGAATTATCTTAATTGAAGTGATATTTCTGGTGATTTTTAACTGATTCTTATTTTTTCCTATTTCTATTCTGTTCATGTTATTTATTTCTACTTTTTTCCTGATAAAAAATTTAAATTTTAACCAGGTTAGTAACTAATAAGGTAATTATCTTAAAGTAATTAGCACTATGAAAAATGTAAATCAGTGGTAATGAATAATAGAAAATTGCACTGACAACCAAGAAGCAGAAGAGGATGCACATTACGTTTAGAAATTATGGGAAAATTTGATCTTGATACTATTTATTTTTTAATTTATAATTCTATGTTGGTGTCTATATTTGGTCTTTATGATTAAAATAGTCACAGCAGACATACCTATTGCAATTAAGTATTTATGCAATCAATAGTCTCACATTCTCAGCACTATATATCACACCTTACGAAACAGAAACTTTATGTCACCCAATAAATGGAAATCCTAACAAGCAAAGGTACGGAAGCATCTTCCCCTTAACTGCTACAAGGTTAGTAACCAAGAGATGTAGAATTCTATCACATCTTTGGATTCTTAACCTGTGTCTCTGTATTCATATGTTCAATTCAACTAAACACTGATTCAGTATTACTTATAACTATTTGGTGAGATCTGCTTTTATTTATTTTCCAGTTGTGAACTCTCTCCTGTCTCTCTGCCCTCTCTCTCTTGCCACCTTTTTTTCCTCCCTCCCTGGCTCCATCCTTCCTTCCCTTCCTTCTTTCCTTCTTTCTCTCTCCATTCCTTGTCTCATTTGGGAAGTTGACCTCTGCTCTACAGAACTTGTGCTTGTGAATCAGCTTATTGATAGATACAGGAGCTCTTGATTCACCTCTATCTTTTATCTGTTTGCACCTCGTCATATTCTGGACCTTGACCACCAACCTAAAACTCTTTCTAGCGCTGTCCTTGATTCCTGTTTTCAGCCTCCCCTAGTGCCATTCTTTGTCTGGTGTCCAAAGGTGAGGATTTCAAGATTCACCTCTTGGTACCATTAGCTAATCTCTAATTTCCAAATTAAATATGCAGCATAGATTAAACAAAAAAAAAAGTTTCTACAGTATTCTTAAGATCTATGCAGCATGAAATATTGCCTTTAAAATTCATAGTTGGCCATCAAAACTTAACCAAGAGGCTATGTTGGAAAGTTAATATTCACACTTTGATATTTAGGGATAAACCTTAGATCCCTTAGATATGTGAATTTTCAGAAAATTAATCAGAAAGATGAGACTCACCATATACTATGCTGTAATTGAGCTGTATATTACACTATCTCAGAAGCTCTCTCCAGCTTATGAGAAAGCAGACTTTGTTTAGCTTTCATCTTCAAACTGTAGTGCTCAGAATGCTTCGTTCCATAGCTCCAAGAAGCCTAGTGTGATGGCTAAATGTGAAATGTGCTAAGGGTCTTTTTATGGTTTGAATGTGAGGTGTCCCTCAGAAGCTCATGTGTGAGACGAGGCTGGAAGGTTCACAGGAGAATGATTGGGTTGTAAGAGTCTTAACCTAATCAGTGATTAATCCCTGATGGGATTAACTGAGTCCTAACAGGAGGCAGGTGGCTGTGGCTGGAGGAGGTGGTTAATTGGGGTATGGCTATGGGGTATCTATTTCATTTCTGGAGAGTGGAGTCTCTCTCTCTGCTTGCTGATCATCATGATGTGAGCTGCTTCCCTCCTCCACATTCTCCTTCCTTGATGCTCAGCCTCACCTGGAGCCTGGAGAAATGGAGCCGGCCGTCTATGGAGTAGGACCTCTGAAACTGTGAGTCCTCAAATAAACCTTTTCTCCTCTACAATTGTGCTGGTGAGGGCCTTTAGTCAGAGCAACAAAATAGCTGTTTAAAACAGGTCTTGTGCTAAAGGCTTAATCCCCAGCTTGACACTATTGGGAAGTAGTGGAAACCATAAGAACCATGCTAAAGCGAATTCTTTTCCTCCTTGAGGCAAATCCTGGAAAGACAAATGGGACCCCAACTACTTTCTCATTCTGTTTCATTTTCTGGCTGCATGAGAAGAGAAGTTTTGCTCTATCACACACTGCCAGCCATGATATTCTTGCCTTACCACAGGCCCAAAAGCAACCAGGCTGACTAACCATGGACTGAAACCTCTGAAACCACGAGCCAAAATAATTTTTACTCCTATTAAGTTGATTATCTCAGATATTTTATTATAGGAATGGAAAACTGACTAACACACCTAGTATATTAGAAGAAACTCCTTCCTAGATATTTCAAGAATCCAGGATATGATTCCTTTGTTCACAGAGCAGGTCAGTCTATGAATCAAGCTTGCTGGCACTGTATTGGATTTATGGAGCTCAGGTCTCGTTACTTCACCAAGACGCTGGCTTGAAATGGTATTTCCATTCCTAACTATTTTTCTCACCAGTGCACTTGCTGTTGCTGCTTGAATTCCACCTCTTCACTCTTCCAAATTGATAGGCAAGTGTCTTTATCACCGATGGAGGGAGGGAGATCAGAAAACGAAGCTGTCTAAGTCTCAGAAACTTCCAGTGGTGAGAGTTGTGGGTTTGTACTTGCCATGATGACCAACTCAATTGCTTTTCATAATCTGGGCTTCTACAAACACTTGCAGCGATTATACTACCATGACAATTGCATCTGGCTGCCATTGTCAGAGATCTCACTGCCAATATTCCTGCTGCCAGTTCAGATATGATGGGAGCACCTCTGAAATTGCAATAAAGGATGCAACATAGGCCACCAGTTTGCAATGAGGTCACTTTGATTGCTCACCAGTCCATTCAAAGGGTGGTTTGTTAAATTTTGTCCAGTGTTTATAATTTTTATCACAGTGAGGTTCATTCTTTCACCATTAAGACCCAGTAAAGTGTTTTCTTTTTCCTGGCATAATACATCATATACAGAACATATAAAAAATGTGCATTCAAGGGTATGGAATGGCTAAATAGAACCACAAACCTGGTATATTGTATGTCATGTATTTTCAACTTTGCAAAATAATTTTCCATATTTCATATCAAATAATTTTGAATTGAGTTACTTAATAAACTAATAAATGTAAAAATAAGTAAATAAATATTAGAATATAATCTATAACTTGGACATTTATAGTATGGACAGTAAAAGTTAAATTGATTCATTTTGGTGTCTATTGCAAATACAAAAGCACAATGCCAGGAGAGCATTTTAAGGTTGCAAAGGAAACATATTCCACTCTTAGAAATGCTGCTTTGGCCCACAGACCAGGAGACTTGAAAGGCTGTTAGGTTTGAGCAGGGCTGGGAAGAAGAAAGGGCTTTGCTGCGTGTCCTGGCTACGGTCCAAGCAACCCTCAGCTTGATCACAGTGTCTGGCAGACTCTGGAGTGGGTGAGACGATCTCAGTGGTGAGAAGATGTGAGTGGAGCATGTACAGTGAGATCCGTGGACAGTCAGAGCACAGTAAAGCCACATCATCTGCACCGGACAATTACACCCGTCAATAAACAGCTTCTGGAGTGGTACTGAGCCCTGATACAGAGAGAAACCTGTCCAAGGGGTGACAATTGAACATAGGCCCATAAACGCCATAAGGAGGTGGTTTTTATCTGACCTAATGTCATAAAGTGAGAAGGAGTCCATGACAGGTTGGAAATGGGACGTGAGGAATAGGTACAAGCAGGCTAAGAGGGCAAGATGAACAGCAGTCCAAATCCACACCCCACTGCCCCACCTACATCCTCACCTATGTCCAGAGGTGGCAGAAATGGAAGGTACAAATGACCCTGCAACATGTTCTGTGTACCAAGGTTGATTTAGCCATTGTCACTCCATATTTCCCACCTATCAGCAAGAGATACCAGAGCAGATCCCCATTATGGTGCTATTTCTCAAGAAAACCACTGGTGACTGGGTTCCAGTTTCCCACATTGGTCTCCTGTCCTGGAGAGTCTAGTGGCCCATCTCAACAGGAATAGGTTTTAAATTCTCATCCAGTCCTCCATCCAGTGCCTCTAAGGGGGACTATGGGGGGGTGTGATGGAAGACCTGATCTGTGAACACGTGGAACCCACAGAGCAGTGCTGCTCTTCTGAACCTCTCTCTTGCCACCTTTAACATTTTGCAAATTCTCAAAAAGTGAAAATAGCAAGAATAGTGTAGGGCTCACTTCTCCATGTCTGCCCTCGATGTAAGACCTTGTCCCTCCAAATCCTGGCTGCCCTCGACTCAAGTATTTGTCCCCAGACACTCAGTACTTCCAATTGTCTTGAAAGCCTCTCCGCTGCATGGCTGGTACCTTTTTCTTTTTTCCTCTTTTCCCCTTTTCTTCTCACAGAGAATAAAGCATTGGCAAATGTCCCAGGAAGAAAAGTGAATTACAGAACAATGAGGGTTTCTTTGTGGTTCCCTTCTCTATGGCATCTTGGTCTCTCTAGTCCTGGCTGTCTCAGCAGCTTCCAAATTCCTACAATCAGAATTTTTACGAGACTTTACCTATATCTTCTGTTTTTCTCAGTAGTGGTGAGAAGCATTATAGTACCACAAGAGAATTCTTTCTAGTTCAAAGCAACCGCATGTATGTATGTGTGCTTAATACAACTTTAAGGGTCAATGGCAAGAGTTACTGCTCTACTAATTAATCATTTAGAAATGACATTTGCAGCTGAGCCTGGTACTGCATACATGTAATCCTAGTGACTTTGGAGGCTGAGGCAGGAGGATCACAAGTTCAAAGCCAGCTTCAGCAACTTAGCAAATACTGTCTCAAAATAAAAGATAAAAAAAAGGACATAGTTTGGAAGTAAAGTACCCCTGGGTTCAATTCCTGCTACCAAAAAAAAAAAAGAAAGAAAAATAGAGAAGAAAACAAATGACATTTTTAACTTTTAGTGTCTCCAATATCAATGTTCAATTATCTATAAAATATTTCTCTAGATTATCTTTTCACTTTCTTAGATGGAAAATCAGTATCACTTGAAATAAAGGCAAAATAATAATATAAAAATATATTTGAGTTCACAGTATGTGAAAGAAAATATGTTTTTGAAATCCGTTAATGACTAAGCATCTCATTATGGTCTAATGACCTTCAAATGTAGCAACTGTAATATTTATTTAAAAAACTAGAGCACAGAGAAGTTAAGAAACTTACCTTGGTTTTCTGAAGTCATAAAGCTAATAAGCAGTAGACCCAACAATTGAACCAAGGGAGCTAGCTTTAGAGCCCAAAGAATAAAGAACTATATTTAAATACAAACATAAAATTACTTCAATAATATTACATTTTAGTTCAGTTCTATTTTCTTCTGAGATAAGCAAAGTATGGGAAAATGTTAAAACACAATTGTTATTAGATATTTTTTTCCCTGACACATTGAAAATTATTGAAATAGAATTGAGAAAAAAAAAAAGTACTTAGTCATTCAACATACCTAATGCTAAACCTATCAGCCAAAATCCAGTTATCTTGCATCTGTTCTAACCAACAAGTTTTAGTGAAAATACTTGGATAATTTTTTCTAAACAAATCAATGGGTAGATACGCTTTGTACAAAAAAAAAAAAAAAAAAAAAACTATACTTAAGTTCTACCAGATTCACTTTAATAAAATTTCCATTAAATATTTCACATAAATTTGTTATGTACTAAAAACTATAAAATAATGGTAAAAAGTTTCAAATGTATTAAAAAAAAGTGTTTGCTACTGTAAACTTTTTTATGATAATTCAGTTAAATCAGCCAATTCTCGTCTCTGTGTGTGGGGGTGTTGTTTGTTTGTTTTAAAATTATGGGGTTAGACAAAAAGGAAAAAGTAAATAAAAATTTTAAAGATGTATCTGAATAATGGTGGCAAAATAAATAGTAAAAAAAGAAAGAAAAAAAAATAAAGAAAGGAAGAGACAGAAAAGAGAAAAGAAAAGAAGAATAGAGAATTTCGAAAAGGTCACATCCACTACACACCTAGTAAAATGGCCAAATTCCTGAAAATTGACCACCACCAAATGCCAGCCAAGATGGGGAGCAAGAAGAACTCTCATTCATGGCTAGATGGAATGCAAAATGGTACAAACACTTTGGAAGACAATTTGACAGTGTTTTACAGAAATAAACAGTCTTATAATATAGTCCAGCAACATAATCCCCTAGTATTTACACAAAGGAATTGAAAAGATAAGTTCACAAGACCAAGCCCGCCTGTGTGCAATTACAGCAGCTTTATTTAGAATTGCCATATCTTGGAAGCAACCAAGATGTCCTTCACTAAATGGATAAATAAATGAATAAATAATCTGTGGTACAACCAGATGACAGGATGTTCATCAGTGCCAAAGAGTTGAGCTACCAAGTCAGGAAAAAACGTGGAGGAACATTAAATGCACACTACTAAGTCAAAGAAGTCATTTGGAAAGGTTTTAACTACATGACAGTGTGGAAAAGACAAAAATTGAATCATTGAAAGGATCAGTGGTTGCTATAGGCTAAGGGGGCGGGGGTGAGGCAGGAATAAGAGGATTTTTAGGGTGCTGAAACAAATCTGTACAATCCTATAACAAGAGATAGATGCCACTAGACATTTGTCAAAACCTGTAGAACATAGAGCAAGCATGAAACCTAATGCAAACTTCGAACTTTGGATGATAATGATGAGTCGATCTAAGTTCATCCGTAAAACAAACACAGCACTCTGGTGAGGGAGATTTACAATGGGGAGTAGGGGCATGTGTGGGGAGAGAGGATTATGGGAAATCCCTGTGTCTTCTTAATTTTGTTGGGAGCCTAAAACTTCTCTAAAAAATTAAGTCTACTTTTAAAAGGTTATTTTATATTTATTTTAGTTAAATAATCTAGGATGACTATAGTAATCAAAATAGTGAGATGAATTATCAGATATTCCCCTAACATTCTTTCCAAAGCTCCTCATCCTCTGCAAATTCTACATTGGTGTAAGACCATATTGTTCAGGTGCTGCTCAAAGCAGGTTAAGATCACCAATTAGTGAATATTTCTTTATGACAAATATTAATTATCATTAGTTTTTATTCATTTTCAATGAGACCAAATGATTGGAAATCACCTGTCTTGAAATAAAGTCCATTAGACTCATTTATTGTGTTAAATTCTATTCAGAACTCAAAAAAAGCTTTACCCAGATATATCAAGTAATTGTTATTCATATCTACTTCTCTTTGATTTAGAAGCACCATGTTTATCCAGATGCATTCAGAAGATTTTTGAGAAAATTAAAAATCATTTTTTTAAAATGCTTCTTTACTACCATCTGCTTTTCAGGCTTAGAGTTGATGTTTTATCTTATTCAATCAATGGGAAAATATCGGCTATATAATCTGATTTTCAAAGCTAGACCTATTGTCACACAAAACAGTAATAGCATACTTTCAGAAAATTCCTGACTTAATTTTCCAATTCAAATAAATGTATTAACATGCATTCTATGAGAATAATTTCAATTCTGAAATAGTTCTAATCCCAGGATCCATTAGATAAGTAGATGATAGCAAGACAGATGATAGATAGTCTGATACATGGATAAATAAGGCATAGGGCCTCGCTGGGAGTTGAATGCTTTGCTGCTTTCTTCCTCGGAGAAAATGCATTGAGAAAAATCTAGCAATAAACGAGTTGAGGTTATAAAATAAAGATTATTTCAGGAAAATTCAGATTTCAGGAGAGATTTTCTTTTCATTTACAAAGTGCAAGAAGGGCAATTATGAAAAGAGAGGGTGGAAAGAAACATAGCATACACGCGTTGCCCATAGAAAAGGATCCATATGGAGGCTGAAATCTGGAAATGGATTTCCTTAAAACTAGCTCTACCCATTTACCACCTGAGGAGGCTTCTGGAACCCCAAGGACAGTCATTCAGAGTGCAGTTTGATGGTCATTGCTGTAAAGATATTTTGTATGATTTGTTAAAATCTTTTGAGCAATTTATGTAATTAATTCAACTGCGAGAAAAATCTTAAACATAACATCCTATCATCAGGCATTGTAACTGTTTAAAGCTTAAAGTTAATTGACTGAATTTTTGGATACTATACAAAGGTCATTAAAGTTTAAAACAACATGGACGACAGCTTTTTATCTGAGAAATGTATTAGACGTCAACAGTAGCTCCCTCTTCCCCAACACATTCAGGCCTTAATTTTCACTGTCTTTGTCAGTGTTGAATATTTCTTTGGTGTTGTTAATATGATATATCAGATATACACAGGTTTGTTTATAGACTAATAAAACAAGGTATGGTCTACCATCACTCCAAGTTTGACAAATTATTAATTCTATTTCATGCCATAAAGAAAAGGAGAAAAAAAATGCACCATTTATATGATGTTTTGAATATCATTACACGTGCCCAGGAAACAGGGCCAGTAGCTACTACATACTTTTTTCTTAGATTGCATAGAGGGAAATGAGAGGGAGGAGGGGGCAGGGGTATGAAATATGGTGGAATGAGACACACTTCTTTAGAATCTACATTGTGCAAAACCATAGAAATGAAAAGTTGTACTCCATTTGTGTACAATGAATCAAAATGCAGTCTGTAAAAATAAAAAAAATAAAAAAAAATTAAATCCCCTAAAGAAAGCATTTCCACTGGTGCTTAAAATATAATTAGTCTTTTTGAAGAAGTCATTCATTCTGCTCACAATAAAAAGAAAACATTCTAGATCAATGATCTGCTTGGAAAAGCACTTATGTATTGCTTCTGAAGTCCAAACAGATCTTTGGGAGAGGTGCTGATAATGAGATCAAATGGCAACAGAGAAGATGAGAGAGAGAAAACTCAGAAAAAGGCATAAGCAGCTGAGTCTCGGGTACATGATGTTATAACTAGGAGCACCGTTTTTTACTGTGGTGAAACTTTCCCCGCAATGGAGAGTAGTAATAGCAATGTTTGCAAGCCCCTTATAATGAAGTGGAATTTTAAAGAAGGCTCTTGTCTTAACAAGGAAACTTTATAGGCATTCAGGAAATGGAAGCTAAAATAATTTCCCCAACCAGGTTTCAGGGTGTTTTGAACCCTATTTCAATGTTACTGAATAGTTTCAGTGTGGCTCTGAATAATTCATGTCTCAAACTTTATATTTTTCAGGAAGCAGACTTGGTAAAGAAGCCTGTCCTATTCCATTGCTGACTCACTCTATTCCTTCTTCCTATCCTCCTGACAAGTATGTTTCTAATGGGAGTGTATAGTAGAATTTCTGTCCAAGAAAAGAAATGGAGGAAAATAGTTTATAGTTCATTTCATTTCAGTTTGACTGCTTAAAATCAAAATTAAATCTTCTTGAAATTTAATAAAGAAAAAGTAATAGAGTAACATTTGTCAAGCAACATATACTGTAGTCTCATTTATTATAAGAAACAGGTTGTTATTTTTTGAAATAAATGCTTTTTATAGTAGCACAGTTTGTTTTATATATACCAGATGGATAGGTGAAAGAGCAATGCATTCTGCATGGAATGCTAATAAAACCATATTGGGCATGCTACAATATTAAGGAAACTCATACACTTCTTTATTATTTATAATGTAAAAATTGAAAAGTTGGAACAAATTTATAAAAACTCATTGCCAAATGCGTAGGCTTTTGGATTTTTCAATGTCCTCAGAACTTAATGGACTGCTCCTAACACCATGCAGCTTCCCTCTGCTAACTGGCTTCTCCGGGACACAGTTAATCATCTTC
>JAJEJO010000166.1:458844-546960 GCA_020662805.1 Glaucomys volans
AGGCCCAATGAAGGGACGTATCCACTGAGAGAGAATGAGCGAGAAAATGAGTGTGGTTACAGTGGTTCAGGTAAAAATGAGAAAGACAATGACAAAGCAAGAGGGGACAGATTCAAGGGGCACAGGTGAGCTAATAGAGGTAGTATTTGTGAACTAGAAATGAGGATTAAAACAACAACATTTCAACCATGTCATCCCCTTACTTAAAATCCTCAAGTAGCTCACCTCTTCTTTTGGAATCTTTAAGAGTCTGTTAGGACAAGTGTGTGCTGTTTCTTTTTCTCCCTTCATCCCATCTGCAAGTCCTTGGCCTCCCTTCCTTTGGGCACCTACTAACTGCTCTCCCCTGCTGTGTTTCCTCTGGCCTGACAGGCTTTGCAGTGGAGATGCCCACCCAGAGGTCTCTCTTTTCCATCTCCTAAATCACTTCAGTTCATACTCAGACTTAGATCTTGGCTTAAGTTTCTCTTCCTCTAAAAAGCCTTCCTGATCTCCCTGAAGAGGTTGAGTATGCCATTATATGCTGTTGAACCAAGTTCCTCTCATACCTGGATTTTCATGGTGTTTTTTCCTTTACTTTATGATTTGTTTAATATCTGTCTTGCCACCTGGAGCAAAATCTCCAGGAAGGTAGGAGATGTTGCCAATGTGTGCTCAATGCACAGGACAACTGCTGGCCCATAAAAAGCTCCATGATATTTATCCAAAGAAATGATGAATTAATGATTAATAAATGGAAGAGGAAGCAGTCAAAAATATATGATTTATGACTTTGCAATGAGCACACAGTTGTAAGGAGCATGAAATACAGAACCATAACAAAGCATAGGGGGCATGATTACTTTTGTGTTTTGATGTAATATTTTTGAAATGCCTGAGCAGTAAGAATGTGAACCTGCAGATCAGAAGAAACGGTCTCAGTTAGAAACAGGGATTTTGAATCCCTCATTGTGGTTAATGAGACAAACTAAGGAGACAATGTCTAACAAAACAGAAGTCCAAGAACTGCACCCTGAGCAATGGCAGTGTAAGAGATTCTGTGAAAAAGATTTGAGGGCACAAACAGAGCGACAGAAAGAAAACCAGGGAAGAGTATTTAGCAATCTGTAGATTAGTTTTTGGAAAGGAAGAAATTTCACTGATGGACATTCCAGATTAACCAAACTCACATGTGAGTTACATATTTCAAAGAACTTATAGATAGAAATAATCAAGATTTTATCAGTGGATATCACACATTACTTGAGTATCTTTAAGATTCTAGAATTTTATCTCTAGAAAAGAGAAAAACTCAGATCCCTATTTGTCATAGAACTTCCTTAAATATTGGGGGGAAGGTCATAGATGTGGGAGCTATCTAAAATATAATGAACTTGGACTGGGAACACCAAAACTTGTATGTACTACATATGTGACTTAAACTATTTCTGTTTTTTTTTTTCAAGTTCTTCATTTATACATTGGATGTATTAGTGACTATATTCCAGAGTTATGTGGTTTAAATAAAATATAAAAGAAGATATTTATGTTATCGTTTGGTTAATAATATAGTTTTCTTTTTACAGTTCTGTTATACTTTATTTGAACAGTTTTGGGAGACAGGATTTGTTGAACTCTATATTATATCATACTGGAAAATGAGGGGTGGAGAGGGGGTGGGTGGAAGGAAAAATAACAGAATGAGACAAACATCATTACCTTATGCACATGTATGATCAAGCAAATGGTGCGACTCTACTTTGCGTCCAAGAGAAACAACAGTTGTACCCCATTTGTGTACAATAAATCAAAATAAAAATTTAAAAAATTATAGTTTTTGTGGAAACAGAATCTACTTTAACAGTCTGAAGATTAAGAAAGGTAAAAATGCTGTCCTAATCATTCCCTGACAGCATCCTAGAAACTGTTTAATGTTGTTTCACAGAAAGCACACTAGGAGTGCATTAAACAAACAAACAAAAAAGGCCCTAGCAAAATCTATGTGAAAAGGTCAAAATAATTCAGAGAATCCTTCTAATAAACTCCATCTGCAAGAGTACAAACGATTATTATAAAGAAAATCCAAGTTAAAAGTTTAGATATTTAAATCCATAGATATATCTGAAAATGAAATGAATGATTGGCATTATTTACCCCTACTTAAATAAATTTAATAATGTTTATAAACAGCTGGGCAATATATAAGAAAATAAAACTTGAACTGAAGGATTCCTGATAATTCTACTCAGTGTTACAATGTTTCTATAGTATTTCATCTACTTCAGAATTATCCAAAACCCTGTCTGCCCTTACTAAATAATTATTTTCTAGAAATTTTCAAAAATGGCTCTGTTTCAAAAAAAAAATTATGAACACAGCATTTAGGGAGTTGATTCTTTCTTAAGTGGCATTCTGTGCTGAGGATCAATTTAAAGAATCTGACTAAATGGTCACTACAGATATGAAGCATAAGATAAATATGCTGTCAGAAGACCCATACTCCTTTCTTGAAAATACTCCATGTCCACCCATAATGCTATACACGCCCGCACTCCCAAATCAGACTTTTCTCCTAGTATTTAGCTATTATTTGCATGCATACATTATTTGAACATTATTTGAATTCTTTCTTTAAATGAATGGTATATCATAGTCCTTTAAAAATGTGTTTCACTGATGAAGATCATGTATTAAGATCTAGGCAAAACTTGAAATTGCTTTTTTACCTTGTTTCTATCACAAGTAAAACAATTAATGTTTTCATTGAAAAGTAAACATCTAATTGTCTACCTAAAGAATATGCAGAAAACAGTCTGAAATTTGATTTCCAAGATGACATAAAACCCAAGTTATAAATGCATTTTTTCTATTTTTATTCAAGATGCCATATTGTACCTCTTAATATGAAACTTGAGAAAAACATAAACCTGAGAAAATAAAATAATTTGAATAGATGCTTACATATAACATACATCTACAAGTCTTAGTTTTAATAAAATCTTCCATTTCATTCTATATACATCTTTAATCCTTATAAAATTCTGAAGGGAAAAATAATTAAAAATATATTCTCCATCAATAACAAAAAACACAGTTGAGAAAAGAGAATTTACTTTTTGTAAACACTGAAACTGAGATATTTTCTCATAGAATAACAGTCTGACAATTTTTCTGTGTAATCTGATCAATAATTTTGGGCAAAATGGATAATTTGGAACTTGATCCTATTGTTATTATTCTATTGTTCAGAGTAACTAAAATATTTATTTCAATTTTATCAATGCATCATCTCAAAAAACAAATTAAAGCATTTATGTGGTTTAATATATCCACATTAGTGTTTTATTAATTAAAAACTAATAAAATATACTAAAATCATAAATTTTAAGGAAAGGCAAGAATAAAATTACTAGAAATGCATATAATCATTTTGATTTGAGGACTTAAGGAAAAAGTAATCTAAATTTCACTATTTGGGGGAATAATACATTGATTAAGCTTTTGGAAGTTTACCTTAGGGGAGTTGAATGGGAAGAGATAATGGGAAAATGTTCATGTTTACAATCTAACATTCTTTTGACTAGAGAATAAATATTGGCAAAAATGAAAGTGTCCCAATTTTTATGCAGACACTTTCTTCATTCACACCAAAACCAAAAAGAGGAGACAAATACATAAATATATTTGAATCACTTGGTTCAGGCTTAAAAGGATCGCAATTTTAGTGTGTCATACAGCCACTGCTAAATAACTGCATAGCAACAAAACCTGGCTTTGTGTTTCCCTGATATTTTCAATACACACAGCAACCAAAAGGTCATTAGCAAAAAAAAAAAAAAAAAATCAGATATTGTCATCTCTAAACAAGGTATAAAATAAACATCTCAGGAACTTTCAACATGATAAATATTATCTATATGTGAGTTCTAAACCCAATGAATAGGTTTCTAAGGATCCTAAAGAGACTTGTGTCACCATCTGACAAAGTGTTGTTGTAGTAGAAAACATTAAGAACACATTCTGTCTAAAATAAAGTTTCCATTTAGACACAATCAGCAGGGCTTAATTAGAAAACATGAATAATTGAGCATGGGGCTGCTCTCTCTAAGCAACAAACTTAAGACTCACGCAGAAGCAGATTCTTGTTAGACAAAAGGGCATGTTGTACTCAATCACATTGTAATGCCTTCCTCTCCGAGGGCAACCTTTCCAGTGATGATTCAGATGAAGACCCTGTGAACAAATAATAGGAAAAAAAAAAAAACTTCGGCGATCTCTGCAAAATAGTCAAGTTTGTGAAAATACAGAGGAAGGAGTATGGGCAAGGGTATGGATTGGAAATACCTTTGGATACTGAAGCCTTCCTGGAATTAATCATTTTGGCAACTGTGTTAAAGGCCAAGCTCACCAATATTCTCTACTGAGGCACAATCTGAATGCATGTACCTGTTTCTCATTTTCTGTGGGTTCCTCCCTAATCAGATGATAACAGAGTCCTTGCTGACTACTGACCTCAAATCTCCACTGGCTCTTCCAGGCTGGGTGTGTTTAGTTGGGGTGATTAACAATGAATCCATTGGTAAGCAGTGTATCAGTGAACTAAAAAAACTGTTTAGACACAAATACACAACGAAATCCAAATTCCTGAAAACAGTAACAAAAACAAAAAGCAAAACCAAAACTAAAATACCCACAGCCCATGGGTTTAGCTACCTAGCTTACCTCCCCAAGCACGCATTTCCCTGGAATCATGCCCAACACTGCTGATTCTCTCTTCTGTTTGGATTATCCTCTCCTGTCCTGGGCTAGGAGTCATCTTCTTGGATTCTTTGGTTTCTATAGAACTAACCAAAGGGAGCCGGATATGGTGGCCCACGCCTATATTCCCAGTGGCTCTGAAGGCTGACGCAGGAAGATCGAGAGTTCAAAACCAGCTTCAGCAAAAGTGAGGTGCTAAGCAACTCAGTGAGATCCTGTCTCTAAATAAAATACAAATAGGGCTGGGGATGTGGCTCAGTGGTTGGGTGCCCCTGAGTTCAATCTCCAGTACCCACCCCACACACACACACTAAAAAGAACTAACCAAAGGATCTCCTCTCTTTCTTTGTTTGTTTACGTGTCTGCTATAAAGAATTGTGACCCTCTCCCTAAAAGCCTCCTCCCAGGGCTTCTGTTTAGAAGATAGCTTTTCAGACAAGCCACAGTGGTTCTGTTATCTCTGCAGTATGGTCTCCAAACAGGAATTCCAGCAGAGGCATCCTCACAGTTACTGCCTAGAAGACCCCGAAACATTATTTTTTTTTTAATTCTCACTCAAGATATTTGAACCACACACAATAAATTCCTCAATCAAGTTCCATTTATTTGTCCCTATCCTCAATGATTTTAGAGTAGATTTTTTAAAAGAAAGATCCAAATATCTTAATTTGGAAAATTCGTATACTGCAAGAGTTTGGGGTTCAACTCGGAGACCAGACTGTCCAAAATTCCAGCTTTGAGGCTGTTCCTTCCAACCTTTGGGGAGTCACTTTACTTCTCTGTGCCTCAGTTTCTTCATCTGTTAAAAGGGCAATATTTCCATTGATGTTATTAGAAATAATCATGTAAAGTGCTTAAAAAATGCCTGCCACATGATGAACACCATATGAAATATCAATATTATCCCTCCAAGTATTAATAGCAGGGGAAATTGGACACTAATCTTTTATTTTCTAAAAATTCACTGAATGGCTTTAAAAGCATTTTAAGCTCTTAGCAACTTATTTAACTTTCAAATAACATAATCACCCGTTAATATCTGAGATTTCTGTTAGCTTTTCTGACAAGAACAACTCAGAGGAGGAAAAGTTTCTTTGAGGTTCATGGTTTCAGAGGTCTCAGTCTGTGGCTGGCCAATTCATTGCTCTGGGCCTGAAGTGAGGCAGAATTTCATGCCGGAGGGACTGTCTAGGAATGCTTCTCAGCTCAAGCCAGCCAAGAAGCAGAAAGAGACAGAGACCAGGGAACCAGGGACAAGGCACACAACCCCAAAGGCAGTCCCTGTCAAATCTTCCTCTCGCCACACCCTGCCTTCCACAGTTACCACCCAGTACCATCATCGTCTCAAGTAATTACTTCATCAAGAGAATCAATCCACTGATTGATCCAACTCTCATAATCTCAACCCTCTGAACTGTTCAGCATTGTCTCACACATGAGCTTTTAAGGGGGACACCTCACATCCAAACCATAACAACCTCTTTCAACACTAAAAATGCAAAGTATACAGAATTTTTTTCCTATGACTATGCCTTTCAAACTGAAACAAAGTTGTTGTTAAAATGTTTAAAATTAATAGTAATTTTGACTGCCTTCCTCTTGAATTAGATATTAAATCCTAACCCTAACCCTAACCCTCTTAGAAATTACAGAATACACATTTTAAGATTTTAATCACCTGCATGTACATTTTACAATGCAATTTCGTTTAAAATATGGATTATATTAATAGACATTTCTCACTTTATTTTTATCTGAAATTATTATTAACATATGCCTTGTTTTCCTTGAATCACTATTTATAATTATTTCTAGGTAGAAAATGTTGAAATGCACCGTTTCTTTCTCTGTAATGAAATCCTAGTGGATGGATGAATCTGAAATTTCTTCTCATTTCAATTCATTTCGCATGCAATATTACATAGCCTGAAGTATAAACAAAAGCCAAAAATAAAACACATATTCCTTAGCTTGTAATAACCATGATATGCTTCCCATAAAGAATAAATAAATGTTCTGAAATAGTAGTTTCTGGAAGTACATCCTCAAAGAGAAAATATTTAGAAAAAACAGTCTTAAATTTAGAAAAAAATCTGACATGCCCAGTAGTCAACATGTAACCTAATGTATCAAACTCTTATAGAGCATCCTGTTTTCTAATAAACATTCACCTTTGGTTCAAAAATGGGTAGGACTGGGGAGCTCATTATTTAACAAAGCATTCATTCCATTGCATGTTTAAAATACCTAATTTAAGTCAAAGTCATCTATGTGTCATTGCCTTGTAGAAGTCTTCTGGAATATAAAATAAATGCATTATCTTCAGTTGTTTCTGATGATCTGATTTTTAGATTTTAGCTATTCTAATTGTTCTTCCTTTATCATATTCTTTCTTTCTAGTTTCCCTCTGAAAATCTCAGGCAATTTCAAAACCCTTTCTTGTTTCCCTTTAAACATAAAACATTATAAATATCAATTGTATGAAGTACAGAGTAAAATTCAGAAGGCTGAATTATTTTTCTTCTTTTTATATTGACAGTTTTATTCTGCTTCATCAAGCAATGTACTTACATACATTTTTAGTCCCAAAATTAGAATGTCTTGTTTTGGTGTATCCTCAAGTCTAAAACCTTCCACAAGTCTCTTTGCTTTCCAAGTTATTATCAAGCACTGTGTTACTGAATTCAAAGCCCAGTACATTGCTTATGTATTTTCTTTTGTGGATAGGATTAATTTCTCCAAGTTTTCTTTCTTGGGCAAATCAATTTTATAAAGAATAAGTGAAACTATCATGCCTTTATGGTAAGATTAGGGAATTGAAATTCAACCTATTAAAACATATTGTTCAATATCTCAAAATAAAGTTCTCCTTCCCAATTTGGTAGAAACAAAACCCTTGTTTCTTAGCATAATGAAATTTCCTAGATAACTACCTGTGAAGAAATATGTGCACACCTGCTATCTTTATCCATTTGTTGTGTCTGGGATGAGAGGTGTCCCCCAAAAGCTCATGTATAAGACAATGTAAGAAGGTTTAGAGGGCAGACAATTGGGTTACGAGAGCCTTAACCCAATCAGTGAATTAATTCCCTGATTCGATTAACTGGGTGGTAACTGAAGGCTGATAGGGTGTAGCTGGAGGAGGTGGGTTATTGGGGGTGTGCCTCTGGAGTATGTATTTTCTGTCTGCTGAGTTGAGTCTCTCTCTCTGCATCCTCATCTTCATGTGAGCAGCTTCCTTCTGCCACACTCTTCCTCCATGAGGAAGGAGCCCAGAGGAATGGAGTCAACTGTCAATGAACTGAGAGCTCCAAAACCATGAGCCCACAAATAAACTTTTCCTCCCCTAAAATAGTTCTGGTCAGGTATTTTAGTCACAGCAGTGAAAAAGCTGACTAAAACACCATTCTTAGAGAAATAAGGAATAATAAGGACAGGTGCTGGGCAGATACCACAACAAGGCCTGCCCCACTCAGACTCCGGGTGATTCCTTCAGAGCGGGAGCTGCATGACAGTGTGGAATTCTCTCCCATGTGTAGGGGTTCCAGGAGGAATGGAAGAATGATTGGAAGCCAGAGGGAAAGAGGAAGCATTCTTTTGGGAGGATTTGAAATAACTCATGGTCTAGCCAAGTTGATCTTTACAAAAATCATATGAAAACACCCCAAATCAATGGTCATGAGATTGCTATTTGTAATGGGGGGGGGGCAGGAGAACGAGGCATGTTGTTTGAATAAAGTTAATATAAGTGAATCACCAACTAGGGGGTGAGAAATAGGCATTTGAATATGTTTGCATTTTGAAGAACATGTTTTATACATTTATAAAAATGCCCCATAAACGGATATATTAAAAAATGTGAGAGAAAGCAAGCATTCTATTCAAACCAGTTGTGTTTCATTTCCCAGTCATATTATACATCATGGGGAAATGATTTAAAAATTCATAAATAAACCCTGACTAACATGAGAAAAGAATCTTCTCCATTTTAAAATGTATTTTTAAAGGAAAAAAGAGGTATTTAGCTGAAAGAGTTTGTATCTTGCATTAATAAAAGAACTTTGACTTGTTATACTACTTTGGCCAGAAACTTTGACTTTTATTCTGTGTACTAACATTTATCTGATGCAACCTAACAATAAATCTATGACCATTTAGACACTGCCAGTAAAAAGAATTTGGAATTAAACTAAACCAAAGATCTGCTGAGGGTTGTAACATCATCTTTTGCAACTTCTTAGCAAAGTGGGCAAACTCTCATGTTCTAAACTCAATCATCAACAGGGACTGTACTTGAGGAAACTCTCACATAACTTGGAGACAATTCCAAGACCTAATCTTAGGCCTTTGTGAGACCTGGGAGACAATTTATTTCTAGCTAACATCTGAGCACTTAGAAATGAATACATAACTTAATTGCATAGTTTAGATTTGGAGTTCAGTCCTCTTGTTCATTCTCTGGCAAGGCACAACTGACTCAATAAATAAGTGAATTTTTTTAAACTTACACTGTTTCTGACATTGAATTGATAATTCTTTACTAGTTATGGTCTATTTACTATTTCATTCTGGGCAATAAATCTTGATGACACTAAATTTGGTATTTTCAAAAGGGGTCCACCTATGGTTTTGCTATTCTCGTTCAATGATTTCAAGAGAATCAATCAAATGCCCTCATGGTCTATAAATACGGCCTAGGAGACAGGTGAATATGCAGTTTGAAGTTTTTACACTTATTTATGCACTAGGTCACAAGACTTTCACAAAAGCTATTATTTGATTTCTTGAGATAGAAACAGCTAGTATCTAACAAACAGTGATAAGAATACTAATTATCCACTTGGGAAATTTATAAAGAAAAACAACTCAACAGATGAAAATTTAATTTAAAATATTAATTGCAGTATTATTTATAATTACTAACCATTGTAAATATCCTTAAATGTCCAGCAGAGAAAAGAAGACTTTTGTACATCTACTCAGATAAATATTTCATAGGCATAAAATTTTAATTATGAGGATAATTTGATGATTATTGTGAAGATAGTTATGAAATAATGTGAACTGATAAAAGCACAATATGATTTTAATGATGTAGGAACTAAACATGCATGTGAAATTGTTGAGAAGGACAAATAGACTTGTCTGCAAATAATTTTTAAAATTCTAAATACATTTTTTTTCTTTAAAGATGCTCTGTAACAATGTTTTAATGCAGATTTCACATCACAGAAAATAAAATCAGTTCAACCATCTGATTACTAATATGGCAGAAACACAATCATACCTCTAACCAGAAAACTAGTTTTATTTCTGAGATTGTCTAGTTAAACAAAACAATACATAGTTTGACCTTAGGTTCTTTGTCATATGATGAATGATTACGTCCATAGAAATAAGAACTATGGTATCTTATAAGGGAAAAGAGTCTAAAATATATGAATGAAGGCATTCTACCCCAAACTGAGCAGAATGCTCTCGTAAAAATATTGACCACTATCATTAAGCCTGTTGGTGTTCTTTAATATACTGCATATTTATTTTGTCTCTTAATTGCCACAATTATGTGATTTCTATTCTTATGATCTTATTATCATTACTATCAATGAGGAAACAAATTTGTAAAAAACTGAGTGACTTATCCAGGCCTGGTGCCTGTACTCCAAGTTGCTCAGAGGTAGAGGCAGGGGAATTGGCAATTCAAAGCCAGCCTACACATCACAGGACCATATCTCAAAAAACAAAGATCAAGTTACTTGCTTAAAACAATTATGCAGATCAATGCATAATTACCGTGTGTGTGTTAAGTATCTTGAAAGGAAAATAAGGGTAACGGTCTTTAATTAATATCTCAGGGGTAGAGTATTCCCTGAGGAATTGTTCTACCATCAGAGATCTGAGGGCCAAGTAGAGAATTAACAAAAATTGGGGCAGGGGTGGAGTGTTCTGGAAGAAGCAGCATGTGTAAGACCTGAAGCAGGAAAAAGACTGGAGGCAAAAATATAAGGTAAGTAAATAACCTTTCATCCCTGGAGCAGAAGAGCTACATAAAATGACATTGGAGAGAGAATAGGCCTGCTGACGAAGATCGTCTCAGGCTCTTTTTAAAATGCTGTCTTTAGGAGGGAGGATAAATCATTAAGGTTTTCAAGTAGAAGAGGGATCTAATTTGATTTGAGTTTTAAAAAGAATTGGGGAACTGTGGAGGATGGTAAAAATGGATAGTTGTAGGAAGATTAATTAGTAACTGCAGGAGAAAAAGTAAAAGGTAGCTTGGACTATGGCTTAACTCAGTATTTCCAACATTTAAATGTTGGATGGAGGGGAAGGAACCAACCAAGGCCCTTGACAATGAATAGTGAGGGAGCTGGAAGATATCCAAGATAGTATGGTGTTAAAGAAACCCTGTGCAGGGGCCAGCAAAAGAGCGAAGGGTTGTTAAAATGTCAAAGATTTGAAGTAAAAAATGCCATTGGAGTTAGGGGCATGGAACCCGTTATAATGGAAAATGACTTCTTTGTTTTTATTGTTCCCAGAGATTTAGATTTTGGTTCTGTTTCTGATCACACTCTATTTGTTTCTTCCACTTTAACATCTTTCTTTTCAAATAACAGTTACCACCATTGAACTTTAGAATAATTGACAAGGATATTCCTTTTTGATAATATTTAAGCCTTACTAGAAATAATGAAAATAGAAGGCATTTTGCATCAACGAAAGCAAATCAGTTTCTGTTGAGAGTGTGGATTATCCTGTGATTGCCAGTTAGGCAAGTTCTTCAATTAGTTTTAAGGATGACCAGATGCTTAGTACTTCCAAAGGGACTCACATACCTTCAGTATGTGAAATAAGAAGACAACTAAAACTTATCACTGGAATTTTAGGCTCTGTCTGATAAATTAAGAAAAATTGATTTGTCTCACTTTTTTTTAATTAGCCCCTAGATTATTTTATAGCTCGTGAATATGAAATGTAACTGTATGGTCAAATGGATAAAGTTATAATCAAACTGATATTCCTCCCTGAGAATTCCAATCTATAGAAGATTTTATAACTTTCATTTTATTTTTTTGTTTGATCACAAGAGATATTATTTTATGAAAGGAAATCACATATCTCATGTACACAAAGAGAATATAACTTTCTCCTTTACACTATGTTACTAATTAATTAATTTAGTAACTATGTTGAGTCTAAATCTGTATTTCCTTGTTCTTAACAAAATCAGATTTTATTTTCTCTCATCTTAGTCCTCTACAATAAATTACTCATAAATCATGCACATATTCAAATATTCTTTGGAAAACATTTAAAATATGAACCACACTTCTAACCCTTTGAGTATCTTCTCACAGCTTGCACACGGAGTGATTATTGGAATTTGTGAGCCAATGAAAGTATACAGAGCAGTAAGGTAGAGTTTTCCTAAGTTAAACTAGCTTGACCTTACAGAATCTACATAATACAAGGTAAAGAAATAACTACTACAGTGGAAAGAAAAGAGAAAGAATGGAAATGAATTTAATCAGTAAGACATTTTAATGCCTTGAACTACACATGCTGTCTCCTTCTTCAGGACCAGAATGATATTTATAAAACCATTGCTCTTTCTTTGTTCTGCTTTGATCTTTTGATATTTCCCCTTTGGCTCTTCAAGTTTTGCAAAAAGTGGGTGCTTTTGTGGTTGCTCTTGTTACAAGCAAGTTGCTTGTACATTGACAGACATTAAACTCAAACTAACAGATTCTTACAAGATCATTTTAGTTTGCCTTGCCTGAGAAGAATCAATCAGAGCTCTTCCCAAGTTCGATTTACAAAGCGCTGAAACCTATGAGCAAGGGCATATCAAAATCTGTCTTGCTCTGGATGTATGCTGATTTTTGTGCCCATACTGTAGTGTGTATATATATATAGAAGCAGTATAATTAAAAATATAACAATAGTAAAGCTTATGAGTGCTACCCCCCCCAAAAAATGCACGTTAATACCAGGAGAAAGGCAACACAAGGCAGTGTAATCCATCCATGATGAAAGAAGATAGTGAGAAGTGATCAATCAGTTGTTGAGGCAGATGATTGGGATATGTTTCTCCAATTTTCTCTTATCCTTTTGTTTCCCACATCTTCTAGTTTTGAATTTCTTATATAAGAGTTTATTTGGGGAAGGTTAGATCTACTACTATTTTACCAATTTTTTTCAGCAAGTATTTCCTGAGCATGTACTTACTATTTGTTAGATCCTGGGCTCAGATCTGGGAGTGCAACTGTGAAGAAAAATAAACATCCCCTGCACTGTCCTGGTACTTTTTATCAGGTTGCAAAGAAGGAACCAATCAAGTTATCAGTGAAAGTGCCACAGCACCCTTTCACCACCTGTAGAGGAATGATTCACAGGGATTTGCTATAACCAGGGGAGCTAAGAATGGCTGAGTCTATTACACTAGGAATTGACCATAAAAAGAACTGATCTGCCAAGAGGGAAGTAAAGATGGAGACATGCTGCAAAGAAGTGGGGTGGGCACAAGAAATCCAAATGGTTTTACTCTGGCCAGAGTAGAGGAGAAAAATGAATCAGGTAGAGAAGTGGTTAAACGCAGATCATGGAGAGATTCCCAGACTGAGTTAAGAACATTGTTTTTATGCCAGAAATAATTGCAAGGCCCTGAAGCATTTTGAGCAAATGATGGAGCTTTGAAAAGGCCACTGTGATTGCACAGTGCAGAACACATCATACTCTAGTTATGGGTAAGTCAGTTGAAGGTTCATTCTGCATGTTAGCCAGGATAGATGATAACTTTAACCAGGCCGATTGGAAAGCCCCTCAAAGCATATAACAGAGAGTGGTCATGAATTAGATAGAAAAACCTTCAGGAATACCAACTGTACCAGGCTAGCACATTTTTTTGGGGGGGGGGGGGGGGCTGTTATTTTATGAAATAAGCAAGTTTGTAGCTTTGCTAGGAGTGGACTCCTTAGCTGGATTTTTGTAGATGTTAGCAGGAAAAGCTAACTTTGTTTTCAAAAATATGGGTCACAAACCGGGTCCAATCCAGGATGATCGCTGAGTGCTTTTGTAAATATAGCTCATTGGATCCCAGCCAAGCCCACTCCTTTATGCATCGTCTATGGGTGCATTTGCACAATGCTCAAGTTGAGTACTTCCAACAGAGACTGCCTGGCCCATGAAGCATGTAACATTTGCTATTTTTGCATATAAGATTGTTGGCTCCTGTTCACAAAGATGAAGACAGTTTTATTTTTATTTTCTTTGCTACTCACCACATTGGTTTTTATGGCCAAAAAAGATAATCCCTCCTTCTAAATGACACATTAATGAATTTACTTATTCATTTGAGAAATGATTCTTAAAATTACCAATAGGGCTAGTGATATTTAAGATTGTGATCCTAGTTTAAGCTGGCTCACCTTTGTTAGTGGTTACATTCCATTGATGGGAATGTCTCTGTGATATAGCCAATTCCTTTTCAAAGCATATTTGAAAAAAAAAATGGCTCCCCAGTTCCTAGGTTTTGAACAACTTTGCATTGATTACTGAGCAGGGTGAGAAATAGGGATCTAATTTCACTCTCCTACTTAACAGTATCCAGGTTTCCCAGTACCATTTGTTCAAAAGGCTATCTTTTCTCCAACATATGCTTTTGGTACCATTTTCAAAGATGACAGCACCATATCTATTTAGGTTTGTCTCTGTGCCTTCTACTCTATTCCATTGGTCTTAATGTCTGTTTTGATGTCGACACCATGGTGTTTTTGTTACTAGAGCTCCACAGTATAATTTAAGATTGGGTATTATGATGTCTCTAGCATTGCTTTTATTGCTCTGGTGGAACTTTTTGAGTCTTCTAAGTTTAGAATAATGTCACCTGCAAACAGATAATTTGACTCCTTCTTTTCCTATTTGTATCCGAAAGAACTAAAATTAGCACACTATAGTGATACATGCATACCAATATTTATAGCAGCCTAATTCACAATAGCTACGTCATGGAACCAGCCTAGGTCCCCACCAACAGACTAATGGATAAAGAAACTGTGGTATATATACACAATGGAGCTTTATTCAGCCATAAAGAAGAATGAAATTATGTCATTTCTGATAAAAGAATGGAACTGTAAAACATTGTGCTAAGTGAAATAAGTCAGACATGGGGAAAAAAATCAAATGTTTTCTTTTGCATGTGGATGCTAGAGAGGGGGGGGATAAAGAATTTAAAAAACAGGGATCTCACAAAAATAGAAAAGAAAGCTATAGAGCAGAGGAAAGGGATAGAGAGGGAGGGAGAAGGGGAGGTCATAGGGAAATATTGGGAAATGAAGTCTACCAAAGTATGCTATGTCCACGTAGCAATGTACCACAATAAATCTCACACACACACACACACACACACACACACAGCACTAATTAAAATACTCCTACTGATAACAATAGAAGGGAGATAGAGGAGAGCAAGGGGGTGGGGAAGGAGATGAGAAGGGACAGGGAAGGCACAAGGAAATGAGGTTGATTAAATCATGTTTTGTGCATGTTCAAATATGGCTTGACAAATCCCACTGTTTTGTGTAATTATATTGCACTCACAAAAAAGTCTAAAAGATAGGTTCCCCAAAAGCAAAACAAACAGGCAAGTCTAATTCCATTTTAGAAAATATGTAATAGTTTAGAAAGTTATCAAAGCACAACTTAATTTTATGTTTGTTTTTTTTTAGTACCTTTCATACACTATCTCTTTCTTAATCTTATGAAGTACACTGAGGACGTAGCGTACACATGGTCATTCAGGGGCAGAGCTAGGATTCTAACCTACTTTATGTGATTAAGAAACTATCCTCCTGAACTCAATCATTGACCTAATGTGCTAGAAAAATAACTCTATCAGGATTCTAGAGGTTTAACTGTGTATGTACTATGGTCACAACTCATTCAATTCAACCAGGAATAACCACAGAAAATATTAAAAACTGAATGCACACATGGAGGAATAGATCTCTCTTCTTCTAGAATGAAAGGTGATGTGGAGGCATGCACTATTAAACGTGTTTGTGCATCCTCCATTGCAAGGACTCCTCTTCTAAAGTAAGATCTCTGAATTGTGGAGTGAAAAAGTGTGCTGTTAGTTAATATGAAAAGTATTCAAGCAAGCCTTCTTACATAGTCAGAGGGGCAAGCCAAATTACCTTTCATGGAGTTCATTTCAATTAAGCTCTTGTGAGCAGCATGCAGCCTCTCTGGGGTGACAACACCCATCTAATGCAAGGGAAAAGAGATACGTGATCGTATTATTTAGGGTATTCTCAGCATCATTCTTCTTGTGTAAATAAGACACCTACTTGAACAGGATTACACAAATAAACAGGCACTAGCTTCTAGAAGTATGAGAAATGAAATACACCAAAATACTAATTTGATTTTCTTTGGTGAAATATTGGTGCATTTTCTTCTTGTTTAATCTGTTCTCTTTGAATGCATGGCCTTGTTAACAAAAATGGATTTTTATATAAAAAGGTAAAATACTATTAGATTTCTTTGAAAGTTTTGTGCCCATTAAGTTTAATCTCCATTGCATATCCAGGATAAATGAATATTATCAATTTATAAATTATAAAGAAAATAGTTTCAAGGGCAATAGAGAGGCAAGGACATAAATGTTAACAGAACTCCTGTCTTGATTTTCAAGTTGTAAGAACATTGAGTTTAACAGAATTTGTAAATGTAGAATAGCATTCTTTGTTTAATCGCAAATTGAATATCTCTTATCCAAAATGCATGGGACAAAATGTTTTTTGGAAAATCAGATTTTTTAAATTTGGGGGTATTTACATGTACATAATGGGAAATCTTGGGGATGGGATCCACACCTAAAAACACCACCCATTTGTTCCATATATACCTAATACACATAGTATTAAGATAGCTTTATACAATATTTTCAGCTTCCCTGTGTTTTGACCACAACCTAGCACACTAGGTTGTGTAGAGTTTCAAAATTCTGTCATCATGTCATGGTCAGAAAGTTTTAATTTGGGGGCTTTTTAGATTTCATATTTTTGGATTAGGGATGCTCAACCTATGTGCACAAGTCTTTCTGAAATTGTACTCACCAGTCTGTTTATGAGCAGTAGTGTAAAGTAAATTCTGTACTTAGAAGTGTGTTCATTAAGAAGCTCATTTGTGTCTTAAGTGTGTATCAAATGATCTTAGAAAGAGTGGAGGTTTAGAATAACCTGGATCCCTGTAATCTCCATTTTGTTATCCCCAAAGTTGAAGTCTTAGCCTCTTCAAGAATGGGATTTAAAATCTCCACAATGCACTAAGTATTAATTCTTACTTGTAAAAAACATTCTAGCTTTTTTGAAGTGTTTTCTCTGAAACAAGTACTTTCCTTCTATCAAATTTTTAAAAATTATCTAATTAAAGAGGTCCTATTAGAATACTAATGAACAGATAAGAACATTCAAGATCTGAATGGTCTTGTGACTAGGAGGAACACCTCTAAATCATTCAGACAGTCTGGTTCATTTAAATTCAGACTTATAACTATTTATACCATCTCTCCTTCTCAGAGAAAATGATGTTACACTTTTTCATCTCAACTACTAAGGGTAATCGGTATCTGCTAATACTGATTACCAGATTTTGACTGACTTCAGTTTCTTTCCTATCTAAAACATTTTAAGGCCTTCAGGTGTAAAGAGACTGATATATTCTGCAAATCTTCTGCACTTTGTTACAAGTATTTTTCCTTGACTTAGATGCCAGCAAATCCCACAAATGATTTTACGGCAGACTTCTGTTATTTGTTGCTGATAGTTGTATTTGAAACAGCGAAATGAAAAAAAAAGAAGAAGAAGAAGAAGAAAAGAAAAGCTTTTTCTGTTTTTATTTTTTCGACTTGTTAATCCTCCCAAAGTTCATCCTGCTAGGAAGCTGCAGGGTACTTTAAACCAGGTCATTTTAACCAAACATAAATACAGCACAAATTGGATGTCCCCTCAGGCCTTTGAACCAACTTGAAGCTAAGACTGTTCGCAGGCCTTTGGTTTTATCTATGCATGTCCTTGGACTTGAGCCAAATTCTCAGCAGAAACACATTTGTGGGAAAAGGACCAGCTGCAGAAGGTTTTGAATCTATGAACACTAGCACTTTCTGAAAGCTGAAAATATGAACCATCTCTGAACTTTAATTACTCGACTTTTCCAAAGGCCCACGTAGAAACCCCCCGTCTGTGCCTAAACTGCTCACTGCTGTGGGGCGTGATGGAAAGGCAATTAGCTTTGAAGCTGCAACTTGTTTTGCAATCCTGGTCTACCATTTAGATTTGGCAATTTATTGATGTTTTATCCTCAGTTTTATCATAATTTAAGGGTTTTCGTGTGTGTTCCTGGAATAGAGCAGAATACTAGCGAATAGTTTCATGTTGAAACTTGACTACTTTGCATTTCCAGAAGTGTGTTCGTTTAGATATTCATTTATTTAAATAGTTGTTCCCTTCTATATAGATTTCTTTCCTCTTGCAGTAAGAACTGCCTTCACTGTAGCTGTCTTTCTAATGGCTGCATCATTTCTGATTTCTGATCATTATACAGAAAGCTCGTCATTTGCAGCAGATAAAACACTCAAATCTGTAAGCATCCTTGAAATGTATCTTCAGACTTCCGGAAACTGAAATGATACGGCCTCAAGTATGAAATTCCTAAGAAAACTTTGAAAGGTTTTGGAATTACATGGCAGGGGCAGGAATTTCTCAAATCTTATGAAAAGAAAGGTATATAAACAGTTTAATCAGAAAAGGAAAAACAGATTTGCTCTTCTAAGTATTTCAGTGGAAAGAGATATCATGCCAGGTAAAGTTTTTTGAACTCAGGCATATCTATTGAAATTTCAAGATCAGTTTATTTTAGTGAATTCAACAATGATATCCTATCAATATTCTACCCAGGTTTAAGAATGTCATGCCTGCCTATCTCTTCCAGCTGAAAAACAGGCTGAGGGAAATTTTTATCCCCTTTGTCCAAATACAGAGAGGACATTACCTGTTGTTTCTGTGACACAAGTACCACCCTCAAGGCTGCCCACTTAGATCACACACACACAAATATGACAAGTGCCAACTTTGAAAGAATACCATGAAAATGATTTTGAAATGAATTTGAACTACAAAACACCCGTTCCTTTTTTTTTTTTTTTTTTCCGGATTCTTGGGGCTAAGTGAAGTTCTGAGCAATGCGACCTAAGAATACTGGAGTCCTTTCAAATTAGTCCTATAATTTATAGTCACTTAATAACTGAAACTACTCAAACCAATATTGATTAAAAACTCCTGACTTCCAACTGTGCTGAGTGCTCTGAGTGTTTCCAGTACTTTCTAGGAAATACAAAAGACGCCCACAGCTGAAACTCTGGGACACAGAAAAGAAGACCTTCAAAGTCTGATGAATTGTATGCCAATCCAAGGCCCTTGTACCCGCAGACTAGCCCACACTTGGAGGGATAAATCAAAGCTTTAATGGGTCTTGTCACTAAAGCAGGTGTTTTGACTGCTTTTATGGTTCATTTTCATGCAAAAGGGTTGTGGGACACAGAAATCACAAGGGATCGCAAATAAATGGCACTGACAGGATTGATCCCAACAGGCGAGGGGGCCGAAATCAGCCTGTCTTTTCATATTATGAAATATACCTAATAGCAGTGCCTTTTTCCACCCTGGCTCCACAATAGCCTGTTTGTGAGCTCAGGATTTTTCTTCTCTTGTTTTTCTTGCCTTTTCTTTTTTTGATATGCCAAAGGCATTTCTTTTCTTTTCATGATAAAGTATTCCAGCAACCATAGCAGGTTCAGAATGTTAAAGAACCATAGTGCACAAGACCTGACAAAAGGATTTTTGTTTTAAAAGGACTTTGAGGACAGGATATACAGACTGTGTAATCTGGTTCCAAGATGGAAGGGGAGGAGGAGGAGGTGGGCAGGCAACCTTCACGGCACCCCCGTTTCAAAATGCAACCATAACAGAAATATCTTCTTAAAAGTTCAGGAGCTGTCAAGTATTGGTCTGCTTGAGCCTTTGGATTTTAAAGGGCAGCCACATTTGAAAAAAAATAAAAGTTAGGAAATCAAATAAATTAATGGTCAATCTGGCATTTGACAGAAAGACAATTTTGATGTGTTATTTCAGAATATGCTAGTTTGCTTTCCTATCATAAAATATAAAAACATTTTAAATTAAAGTGGTAAATTCTCTAGCAGATTTCATGGTTATTCTTTTGAATAGTGGTACACATTTGAATAAATCCCCAAATAAAATGCCAATTTGTTAATAGATAATTATTAAGTATTTACTATATTCTGGAAATTATTCTAAGTACTTTACATGTGCAGTACTCATAACTGCAGGCAGCAAATAATATTATTATTCCCATAAGGAAACAAAAGCACAGTAAGGATAAGTAATTAGTTCTAGGTCATAAAGCTCCTAGGCTGGAATTTCAGCATCTGATTCCAGAGCTCTGATGCTCATGAAAACCTCTTCTGCCTCTAGAGATTAACTTATTAGATTCCTTGTTTTTATATTAATGTTAACAGCTTGAGTTATTACCCTAAATAGATAGATTTTTTTTGTAATACCTTTTAAAGAAAGCATGCTAAGTAAGAAGAGAATTTCTTAAATCAAATTACATTTTCTGCATAGCTTTACAGAGAACAGGTAGTTCAGAATACATAACAAAATCTTGTTGGCTGGTTCACATTATCTTTTCTAGCATTGATTTTAAGAAAACCTCATTCCCCAGCATGTTCTAGAACCTATGGTTTAGGATAAAGAAGCGGCCTTGTATGTCAAAGAAACTTAAACATGATTTAAAGCAAGCAATACCTCAACTTGCAATCTGATATAAATCTTGTTTCATCTCTGTGTTATGGGACTGGCAAGATCTGTCAAGAAAAGATTTATATGCAAACTTCTAGAATCATAAATTTCCAGGGGAATGAAATGGGCTGAATCATCTGGCTAGTACATGAGTGCCATGCAGACAATCTGTGTGAGGAATCTGCTCAAAACCAGGAATTTGTTTTTTGAACACAGATCCCCTGGGAAAAGACTAAAGTCACTTACACAATACCAGTATTTTGTGACTTCAGGTTAAGAATACCCCACACATCCATCACCACAAATGGGAGGTGGAGCTCCTGAGTTAGAGCAATTTCTTTTGATGTCAGTATTTCTCTATGTGATTCAACTTTCATTATCATCTACAGCTGATTAACCCCTTTCAATTGATACATAAGACTTAGAGCTGCAAAACCAGCAGATACAACCATACAGCAATCACAACTTATTTTCTTTGGATTCGTTTTGTTGTTATTGTTCTAATTAGTTGTACATGACTGTAGAATACATTTATACATTTTGATAGATCATACATAAATGGAGTACAATCTATTATTTTCTGATTGTACATATTGCAGGATCACATTGGTCATGCAGCCATACATGTACATGAGGTAATGATGTCTGTTTCACTCCACTATCATTCCCTCCCTCACACCCTTCCCCTCACTTCCCTCCCTCTACCTAATATAAAGTAACTCTATTCTTCCCTATCCCCCCCTTATAGTGAATTATCATCCACATATCAGAAAAAACATTTGACCCTTTGTTCTTTGGGTTTGGCTTATTTCACTTAGCATGATATTCTGTAACTCCATCCTCAAACATTCGTAGATAAATCTTAGAGGACGGCTGTTATAATTGTTTATTAATTGAAATTGAATGTTGAATTTCACTATTAAGAGTCTATGAATTTTCTGAGAACATAAACTAGAAATTGCATCATATTTTCAGAGAGCATAGGTTTCAATAAAGTAAGAAAACCTAACTGAAATAATTTCATTAAACTCTTAATCCATTGTGTTGTTGATATATCATTCCACCTATCCTTCTCCAAAACCTCATCATCCTGAGAACTTATGGTCCTTTAAAAATACTTTGCCAGTTCTTTCAGCTTAAGTGTGAAAGAAATGAAACATTAATTTCATTAAGACTATGATTTCTCACCTTCATGTCCATTCTCCCTCTCCAAACAATAATCTATTCTTGTGCATAAAGTACTTTTGAGATTGTGTTGTAAGATGACCCAATATGAACATTTATAGAATTTCACATATTTTAACTTGAGCTCCATTTAAAATAAACCAATGTTAAAAACTAATATTTGTCTAGTAATAATGATAGAAATATGTGTGGTTTAAAGAAAATTAGTACCTTGATGAAAAGAAGCAGGTGGAGAGTATGATAAAAGCCTAAGAAATTAATATTTATATATGTTAATATATAAATATTTGTTTTATATATATGTATGCACACAGAGAGAGACTATTACTCAACCATAAAAAAGAATGGCTGTTATTATTTCTGGTAATGTATGGATCTGGAAACTATGATGCTAAGTAAAATAAGCCAACCCCAAGAACCAAAGGCTGAACGTTCTCTCTGATATGTGGATGCTAACACACACTAAGTGGGGAAGGGAAGAACAGGAGTTCAGTGAATTAGACAAAGGAAAGGGGAATTAAGAGAAGGGAGGAGGGTAGGAATAGGAAAGACGGTGAATGGACAGGGCATAACTTTCCTGTGTTCATATATGAATACACCACCAGTGGAATACCATATCATATACAACCATAAGAATGGGATCCTGATTAGAATAAGTTATATTCCATGTATGCATAATATGTCCAAATACACTCTACTGTCATATATATCTAAAAAGAACAAATTAAAAAGCTCAAAAAAATCTTCAGTTAATATTACTGAAAAAGATGTGATCTTTTCTCATCTCTTCATTTCTTCTTTTCTCATTTGGAAACTTCCATATTATTTTAACATCTAATCAAACAAGAACGAATTCCTATAGTTCTTGAAAATCATTTTTATTAGTGAAAATAATTATGGAGAACATAAAATATGAATAAAAGTGGAAAGAAAGAAAAGAATGACCACTTCCTCTAAAATAAATTTACTTTTAGGTAACATTGTTACAAATTTAAAATGTTGTGTTCTATATACAAATTGTATCTTACCTTCACTGCTAACTTCTTATTTTAAACCAAAAATTAAAATTTATCCTCATATATTTGTGTCAAATTATCTCAAAGTGCACTATACATGTAAATATGTGAAATTGCTTATCATTCATGCAACAAATGTTTATTGCAAATAATGTGCTCTCATACTATAATTATTGCAGAAAACATTTCCACTCTTGTTTATACAGGACACAAAATATGGATATAAAGAGAACCAATCAAGCATTAACTCACAATGATGAATTGAAAGCAGCCCTGAGGAATGTATGGCAGCACATTTACTTCTAAGTATGATTTAGGATGCTTTCACAGGATTGCAGGAAGACACTTTCCATAATTAGGATTGGTCCAGAATGAGATTTGGAAATTTGCCGTCTAAAGCCTGTCCCAGGAAGTCACTTTGGAAACAACACAGCAGAAGGAAGCACTGTCATGTCTCAGCAAAGGCTTCGCAGACAGGCTTTCTGTGGTTATTTTGGTTTTCTAACTTCATTTTTATGTCGAGGCACCTTGATCAGGGCTGGAGGAAACAGTTTCTAACACTACAAACAACCTCTGAAATAATGCCTCCAGGTAAATCCAGCTGGGAATTGTGTGTGTACTGAAGAGACATACATTGACTTTTCTTCTACATTTGAGCACTCAGAGCAATGTACATTTGTATAAAATATTAATATAAATGTGATGAGTTAAAAAAAATCTAATCCACAGCATACATTCCACTGGGTTTCAGCAACACATTTTCTAGCAATACTAAGAGCTTCTTTCAAACTGAAGATGCTATATATTCCTCCTGGAACAATTTATCTTGGGGAGGAAAGATGGATCTAAAAGAGTTTAGAAGCATATTTACAAATGTTTGGCTTTCTTATGGGAAAACAGAAATCTTTTAATGAAAGCAATGTTTCTCCCAGGGGTAGGAAGACCATCTTACATAGATCCCATACAATGACACCTGCATCCCTTCTTGCCACATGCCCACTTCACAGCTCCTAATTGACCCATTGAACCAAGAGCAATTTTGACATTCTACTGTGGGCCAATCAGATAGCCCAAGTTCTAGTTTTAAGTTGGGTCCAATAATAGCTTGGCACTTTCAACCAATACACTTAACAAATTCAGCAACCAGTCTGTGACATTGAATGTTGGCTGCTACCTGTCATCAGTTTTACCTAGGGCAAGAAACAGAGGGAAGAAAAGACATAGCCCTATGTACTACAAGGTGGAATAACCAGATCTTCCTTTGTATTCGTTTCTTAGGGCTGCTATAACAAATTGCCACAGACTTGGTGTCTTGAACCAACAGAAATTATTTCTCTTATACTTCTCAAGACAAACTTGCAGAATCAAGGTGCTATGGAGAGGAGACTTCGCCTCTCCCTCTTCCTGTTTCTGGTAGCTGCAGGCATTATGTAATCTGTAGCTTTGTGACTCTCATCTTTGTCTCTGTCCTTTCATGGCCTTTTCCACTTCTCTGTGTCTTCTCTTCTGCCTCCTTTGAAGACACTTGGATTTAGGGTCCATTCATATAATCCAGGATGATCTCATATCCAAGATCCTTAACTTAAGTACATCTGCAAAGGCCCTTTAGTAAGATCACATTCCCACGATGCAGGGATTAGGAAATGACAGATCTAATATTTGGCAGAGGGGAGGTGAGATTTAACCCAGTGCAGCTATTGTCACTATTGTGCTGCTATCTTGTGCTGTGTATTAATTTAGTGATGATGTTACACTTTCTTTTGTAATGGCGACCTGCCAATCTTCTCCAATAGAGCAGCACATACTCATGCACATTATTTAATAATAAAGTAACTGATAATTAATATATATATTGAATTTCATTGTGTGCCAGTCACCCTTTTTTTTTCAATTTAATTGCTCCTCACATAGAGTACTATATCATTGTGACAGTTTTACAAATCAGGAAACAAAGATACAAAATAGAATTTGTCTAATAGACACAGGTAGAAATAGAGAAACTGGAATTTGAGTCTAAGCAAGCTGACTTCAGAATCCTGACTAATAAATTGACTTCTATGCTAATAACACTTTCATATGATTTAACCAAATTATCTAGGAAAAAATTTTTTTCCAGTTTAAGAAAATTTCTATAGTCATGTTTTCAAAAATCCATAGGAAGCTGAAACCATAATATCTTCATTAAATTTTACTTTTTGAATTAGTTGCTATATTTCAATTATAGATAATATTAAAATATTTTAGAATCCCATGGTGGGTCATTTGATTATCTATCAAAAAATTTTTTTACAAAAACAAAACCTTAATTGAATAAAATTTACAGAGTAAATTAGGAATTTTTAAAAGGAATCTCAGACATATGGCTGAGTGGCCTTTGTGTTACCAATCCCACTTAAATTTTTCCCTGGAGCTTCAACACACTGTGATACTGTGTCCTGTGTAAGTTCCTGTCTGCAGAACCACAAGGAGCAAGCATGATGGCTATTTTAAGTCCCTAATTTTGGGAGTAATTTGTTACGCAGCATTACAGAATCATATAGGGACACATATCATTATACCCTTTTTTCCATACTGAGTAAATATTACTTTCTTTTAATAACATAACTTTATTCTTATGACCAGTCAAGTTTCCATTATTTGTAAAATTCCATTCATTCAAGACATGCTTATTTTAGCATCTTCTCTGTATTAAGTCTGCAGTGGCCTTTTGGGGTAAAGGAGACAGAACATATATTCTAATTAAGTAGAATAAGCTTCTTTCTTTTACTGTACAACAGCACCTATCTACATCTACAAACATGCAAAGGGTCTACCAAGGTAAAATATTCTAGTCCTGGTTTGAGTCTTAAACCAAGTTCACCAGAGGCAGACCCTGATACACAAGTAATTTATTTTTTTAAAAATGGAACAGCCCAGAAACACACACACACATACAGAGAGAGAGAGAGAGAGAGAGAGAGAGAGAGAGAGAGAGAGAAGTAGGAGTGGAAGCAGAAGACAAAACAATGGTGTAGGTTTCAGGCAAAGTCCTACCTTCTGTTTGATTCCAAATAGTGGCTCCATGAGCACACTCCTCCAGAGAACTTGTCTCCACTGGAAGAGCTGGGCATTTGCACTAGTGCATCAGTCAGTGGTCTCGGGGGGGAAAAACCCCAGACACTTCTGTTTCTTTCTGAATCTAGCATCACACTCTGAGATAAGGGAAGTCTTGAGAAGAGACTAGGGGAGAGTTACACAGAGATAATAAAATGTAATCGTAAGGGATCTGGATGAATGTGGGTTCATCCCCTTAATTGAATCTTCATTATTCAGGGGCAGAAAAGATAAAATATTTAAGCAGTAAACCTGTGAGAGGAAAATCAAGAAACAAGTGTGTACATATGGAATTAGATTTCCAGAAAGTGAAATGTTTTGCACCCCCAAAAGGAAAGCAGACTTTGCAACCTAAAATATGTATGTTGTTGCATGGGTTATTCTGTTACTTTGTTTTTAAAGATAATTTCTGATGTAATATGGCTTCGATGTTCAAGCCAACAATAATGTAGGTAGATGCAGGGATGGACAAAGAGAGCACCATATTTCTGTCCACTTGTCATAGACATTACTACTATCCTTCTCCCAGTTTAACTAGACCTTGATGGTTCCACTGGTTATAATTCATTTAACTTCTGCTTTTGTTAGCCTTCTATTGTTTTCCACCACATAAAAACTATTTATTTCTGCACAATTACACTCAAGCAAACCAATGACTCCATCTGCTGAGTCTGTTCACCTGAACCAGAGACATCTTGGAACATGTGTTTTATGCTTATCATACTTATTTTAATAGGAAAAATTTTTATGGGTCAATGATAAATTTAAATGGAGAGCAAATAAGCTAATGACTAAATGTCGAATATCAAGAAGAAAGATAGACTGTCTTCATTGATTTCTCTTATGCTCTATGGCAGAAAGAACCAGGCTCAGTAGTCCTATTTGGAAATTTATTTCTGATGTTCCAGTAAAGGGCTAACTTCTGTTATTTGCTCTTTGCTAGGTTAAAATGAATGGAAACATCTCCATGTAATAATTTGTTGAATAATAAATATTTTTGTTTGCCTATTCATTTGTAGCCATATGCTTTTTAATCAATCTTTTTATAAAACAATTGATGAAGTAAAGTGTGACTAAATACATAGAGTTGTATCAGTTATCTATTGCTGTGTAGCAATTTACCACAAATGTGTGGGTGAGGAATCCAGACCTAGCTCACCTGGTTCTCTGCATTAGCTTCTCTCACAAAGTTTCAATCAATATATCAGCCAGGCCTGGGGGCTCATATGAGCCCAAGTGAAGAGGGGTCTGGTTGCCAGCGTACATGATTTAGAGCAGGACTCAATACATGGTATTCTTTCTGATTGGGGACCTGAGGTGCTTCCTGCCTGTCAAAAGAGGTTTCCTGTGTCCCTTGCTACTTAAGCATCTCTGAATGGCAGGTAACTTCATCAAGGCCAGCAAGAGCCCACAGGAAGTATCTGCTAGCAAGACAGAAATTACAAACTCAGGTAAGAGAATCACCGAAGTGACATCCCATGAGCTTTTCATAATCTGTTGGTTAGGAACAGATCCCACCCACCCTCCAGGAGAGGGGATCACTTGAAAGCATCAACAACAGAAAGCAGCCGTGCCTGGGAGCCACCTTGCAGTGTGTCTGCCACAACAGTTGATGTAGAATGGATGACTTTACTCCAATGATCTCCTGTTCCAGGAGATCAAAATCTAATCATGAAAATAGGATGATAAGCAGTGAATGTCACATATCCTGATGGTAATAAGTTGACATGTCCTTTAATAAGCTCTCACGTCTTTTATGAGCCATGCATGAAGGTCAGGTTTCTGAGTAAGTGAACACCAGACTGTACCACTTTGCTTTCACAGGATGACGATTAAGCAAAGAATGATGGACCAGTCAATAGGCACATGCACCTCGTGCGTTACTGTTGGGGACAATAAAGAGATTAGTGCAGCAATTGCACAACTTTCCCCTTGCCAATCGTGATCTAAGGCTGCACATACTGAAAGAGTAGAACCGGAATTCAGATTCTGGAAGAGAGGCCAGTTGTTGGCTGTGGACTTGTACAGCTTCAAGTCCAGGGGAGCACAATTGCCTCCTGGGCCTTGATCAGGAGCTGGACTCCAGCCCTTGAGCTCACAGCTGTGTGGTATATGGTACTGGTGACTTCCAGCCCTGGCCCCTCACTTCAGCCCTTCCTGAAATGAATGACCCTAGCACTTATGTCTACAGCTGGTTTCAACAGAACAGATCTGGCTTGCAAATATTCTGCAAGAGTCCAATTCCCATATAGATACCCTAGGTTCTATGGCCTCTGTGTTTCCTGTCCTGCCTGCAACCCTAACTATTTAAATGTTTGCTAACATCACTGAAGCAAAGCTCTATCACTTTTATTGATATACATGACTCTAGTTCATTTCAAAACCAGGGTTTTTAGTTCATGTTTAAAGCTGCGTAATTTTTTTGGCACCAGGGATTGAGTGCTTAGGGCACTTAACCACTGAGTCACATCCCCAGCCCCTCTTTATATTTTATTTTGAGACAGTGTCTCACTAAGTTCCTTAGGGCCTAAGTTTTTGATTTTGGCTTTGAACTTGGCTTGGCCTCAACCTTCCTAGTTGCCGGGATAACGGGCATGCACCACCATGGCCAGCTACAGCTGCATGATTATTTAAATTTAAAAGTTTATATCTTTTTTTTCTATAAGTATTTCTTTATTAACCTAAATATTTATGCTCTTCCTTTTCATTATGTCCCCATTTTAGAACATAGTTTTCAGAATATTCTCCTTTAACTTGAAGCGCATATATATATCTTCATTCTTACTTTACTTCATAACTTCAGATAATATTTTAAAACATCCTATTGAGTGGAATTGCCTTATAGGAACTGTGGGAATACCCAATATAAGGACTGTTTAATTATGATGTTTTCTGAGTTTCTCAAGAACACTACTGTGTTAAGTTGATCCAAGAGATATGTTTCTTATTCCAAATTCTGTCTGAAACCAATAACACTAGGGAAAAATTTCAATACTATTTTTTTATCTTTTATAAAGGTTAATGGTCTAGTTTCTGAAACAACCATTTAGGAAATGTTAACTTTATGCTAATTCAAATTATTCTCCAAAATCTGTCCTGAAATAACTTCTTGCCATTTTTATGCTTTACCTGGAAGAAAATAAAAATGCTAAGATTCCCATGTGGATCTTTCCAATGCAAAGAAAATGCACTCTACATATATTATTAAATCAGTTAAGGAAAGTTTTTTTCTTAGTGCTACTTTGGCATATACTTGACTATTCCTTTTAACTGGAGAAAATAAAAAATAACCATTAATTTGCAGAGTCAACATTTTTAACTTGTTATTTATGCCACAATTAATAAATCCAGTTAGAAAACAAGGAAGTGTTCAGATAGGTAAGTTGGAGCTTATGGTTTGAGTGGTAAAGGATCACAGCAGCTTTGGAGTCCAAAATTGAGAGAAGTGGGGACCCAGGCCTGGTTTCGAGACTTGTGTTCTCTGAAAATTCAATGATGAGAGATGAATGGACAGTGACCTTTTCACAATCCTTCAGGAATCCAAAATATCAAGACAAAACATCACTTGAGGGGAAAAGGTTAAATTTTCCAGACACCTTAACATGAAAATATGGGAGCGAGGAGACAAAGGACTTAACAATAATTGCTAACTACACTTTCCTCTCCTGTAGGCAATTTGTACTCTGCAGACATTTCCTATCCCATTCTAAATGCTAAATTCATTAAACTCTAGCCATTTCTTTAAGCCCCAAATGAAAATGTGCATAATATTTGTTATTATTTCCTTCAAACTGCTGCTGCATGTGTAATGTGTAGTGTTCTCAAAAAGCAATTAGCCTTGGCAAGCAATATCTGTTAAGTCAGTATTTTTTGAATTGTTATAGTTCATTTCTCATTTTGAAAAAGACAACAAAAATTAGAAATAAGACCAAGTCCTCTTTTATAATGTTCTTTGAAGTTTCTAACTAGAATATAGAGTGAGATAAACAAATAAGAGGAAATAAATGGCATAATGTATTTTTTATAACCATGCATGTCTTTTCTGTGAAACTAAAATTTTTTGTATTGTTAAAGGCTCTTCCTGCTTGTTCTTCCTGATGTCCCAGAATAAGAAGCACCATGAGAATGATATTTTGGAAACACAGATATAAACTGCAATGATAATTTGTGTTTTCCTCAATTTACACCAGGAACATATAGTCTGAGATGGGTAGAAAGTTAGGGGCACTTGGTGCAGATCTCTGGAGGCACACCAGCGTCCTGTGAGTGAATAGAAAAGGGTAGTGAGGGAAAGGAGGCACCTGGGGAAAACACAAGAGTCCTTACAATCCCCAGATCAGAGGGCTGGGTGGATGTAAAGTAAACCCACAAATCATTTTATATTCCTTCTTTCTAGAGGCAGAGACAGATTCCTCTCAGTCTAAGTGTGCATGGACTTCGTGATTCCCTTTTAGTGAAGAGAATCAAGCTGAAGTGGTGGGTTGTGGCTTGGGAGACTAACTCATAGGAGGTACTGCAGATTCCTCATTTCTAAGTTTCTTGTGAATCACTCTGAGCATCATGCTCAGTCTCTCTGTGATGAGGAGAGGTTCATAGGATGAAGAATTAATTGTGGCCATGCAGGAAATAGTCATGCAGGCATGCCTTCTTGAAAACAAACCCCAGCCTTCAGATGACTATCGTCCCTGCTACCAACATCCTAGCTGCACTATTGTGAGAGATCCTGAGTCAGGACCACCAATTTGTGCCTTTCCTGAATTTCTAACCTTCAGAAACTATGAGACAATAAATGTGATTGCTATTCACTAGAGGAAGAACATCTGGTGGATTTATCAACTTGGACTCTATCCTTGACCTTGACCAGAGCCACTGAATAGAAAGATAGGAACAGAAAGCTGGAAAATATGGCTAGTGAGTATAAAAATGTGTTGAGAAAATTTGGATATGGAGTGGAGTTGGGGAAGGGGGAACAGGAGGGTCCCTGGAGTAGCGTGAGCTCCAGAAAGGGTTATTTTACAGTGGACTAGAAAATGTGTTCATCAAGTGGGATTGACAGGCAGAGAAGATAAATGAAGTTTGAAAATACTGGGTGGCAGGTGACAATGACACCATAATCCCTGGGGACAGAAGTTCAGAGAAAAGTGGCAGTGAGATACTTTATCCATTCTTAATCCAAAAACAGTAGAAATTAGAGACATAGTTGCAGATTTGCAGGCAAAAAGTTAAAGTGTGTCATTTGGAATGATTATACTTTCTCTATGAAGTTAAGCTACAAGTTTTAGATTATGGAGAGTGGAAATTTTAAAATAGTGGCTTAAAGACAGGACTTTTTACTTTTTGGCATATCATCTAAAAATCAGCCAAAAGTTATAAGAAACAAATACAATTAATTTTTTTTAATTTATTTTATTTTTACAGACTTTATTTTGATTCATTGTACAAAAATGGGTTATAAATTTTCATTTCCATGGTCGTGAATGACACAGATTCATGCCATTCATGTAATCATACATGTACATAGGATAATGATGTCTGTTTTATTCCACCATATTTCATACCCTGTCCCTCCCCTCTCTTATTTCCCTCTATGTAATTTAAAGTTCTTCCATTCTTCTCTCACCCCCACCCCCTGAACCTGATTATATAGCATCATCCACTTATTAGGGAAAACATTTGGGCTTTGGTTTTTTGGGCTTGGCTTATTTCACTTAGTCTTCAATTCTATCCATTTATCTGCACATGCCATAATATTATTCTTCTTTATGGCTTAATAATATTCCATCGTGTATATATACCACAGTTTCTTTATCCATTCTTCTATTGAAGGGCATCTAGGTTGGTTCCACAGTTTAGCTATTGTGAATTGAGCTGCTATAAACATTGACGTGGCTGTGTTACTGTAGTATGCTAATTTTAAGTCTTTTGGGTATAAACTGAGGGGTGGGATAACTGGGTCAAAAGGTGGTTCCATTCCAAGTTTTCTGAGGAATCTTCACACCACTTTACAGAGTGGCTGCACCAATTTGCAACTCCACCAACAATGTACAAGTGTGCCTTTTTCCCCACAGTCCCACCAGCATCTATTATTGTTTGTGTTCTTGATAATAGCCATTCTAATTGGAGTAAGATGAAATCTTAGAGTTCTTTTAATTTGCATTTCTCTAATTATTGGAAATGTTGAACACTTTTTTATATATTTCTTAGTCACCTATATATCTTCTTCTGTCAAGTGTCTGTCCAGTTCCTTGGCCCATTTATTGGTTGGGTTCTTTGTATTTTTGGTGTAAAGTCTTATAAGTTCTTTATAAATTTTGGAAATTAGTGCTCTATCTGAAGTGCATGTGGAGAAAACCTTAGAAGATCTCCCATGTTCTTGGATAGGCAGAATTAATGTTGTCAAAATGGCCATTCTACCAAAGACGCTACACAGATTTAATGCAATTCCAATTAAAATTCCAATGACATTCCTCATAGAAATAGAAAAGGCAATCATGAACTTAATCTGGAAGAACTGGAGAACTCGAATAGCCAAAACAATCCTGAGCAGAAAGAGTGAAGCAGGAGGAATCACAACACCAGACCTTAAACTGTACTACAGAGCAATAGTAACAAAAACAGCATGGTACTGGCACCAAAATAGACAGTCAGACTAATGGTACAGAATAGAAGACACAGAGACAAACCCTCATATTAGACAAAGGAGCCAAAAACATACAATGGAGAAAAGATAGCCTCTTCAACAAATGGTGCTGGGAAAACTGGAAATCCATATGTAGTAAAATGAAATTAAACCTCTTATCTCTCACCCTGCACAAAATTCAACTCAAAATGGATTAAGGACTTAGGAATTAGACCAGAGACCCTCCACCAAATAGAAGACAAAGTAGGCCTGAATCTTCATCATATTGGCTTAGGATCAGACTTCCTTAACAGGACTCCCAAAGCTCAAAGAAACAAAACAAGAATCAATAAATGGGATGGATTCAAACTTAAAAGCTTTTTCTCAGCAAAGAATGCAATTAACAATGTGAAAAGAGAGCCTACAATTAAATTTCTGAAAAAAATATGGAGATATTTGTAACCTTAAGTCGTATGTCAGGAAGAAAGAATTGCCATCTTATCCAAAGTTAAAAAGACAAACAGGATCATATTAATATCCTTGGAGTGGATGAATAGTGCCCCCAAATTGATATGTCCACCCAGAACCTTCACTATGACCTGTTTTAGTCAGTCTTTTCATGACTGTGACCAAACGAACTGACAAGAACTATTAGAGGAGGAAAAGTTTATTTTGGGTCTCAGTTTCAGAGGTCTTAGACCATAAATGGATGACTCCATTGCTTTGGGCATGAGATGAGGCAAAACATCATGGCAGAAAGGTGTGGAGGAGAAATAGCAGTTCAGAACATGGTACCAGGAAGGAGAGAGAGCAAGGTTTCTCCTCTCACCAAGGACAAAATATAACTCCCAAAGGCATGCCCCAATGACCCACCTCCTCCAGCCACACCCAACTTGCCTACAGCTAACACCTACTTAATCCCTATCAGGGTATTAACACACTGATTAGGTTTAGGCTCTCACAACACAATCATTTCACCTCTCAACTTTCTTACATTGTCTTGCAAGTGAGTTTTGGGTGGATACCTCATATATAAACCCTAACATGACCTTACTTGGAATATTTTTTGCAGATCTAATTAATTTGAAGATCTCAGGAGGAGGTTATCCCAAATTAGGGGGGAGCCTTAAATTCAAATGGCATGTGTCCTTTTAGAAGGAGCAAAGAAAAAAGACTCATGGGAAATGACTTCTTTAGAACTCATGCAAAGATTGAGGCTGAGACTGGAGTAGTAATAACACAAGCCAAAAAATGCCATGGGCCACCAGAAGCTGGAGGAGGCCAGGAAGGATCCTCCCCGAGGGGTTTCAGAAAGCTCATGGCCTTCTTGACACCCTGATTTTGGATTTCTGGCCTACAGAACTCTGAGGCAATAGATTTCTGTGATTTCAAGATAACCAGTTTGTGGTGATTTGTTATGGTAGACTAAGATAGCAATATGGACTTCTTTGATTTTAGAATTTAGAAAAAGAACCAAAGCACATTCTTCAAAGACAAATAACCAACTAAACAATAATTTGGAAACTTGAGTGGACAGTAAGACCTTACAGGACTGCTTAGGATTAAAGCCTCAAGATTCATAGAAGACAGAGAAGAATAAAAGAGTTACAGACACCAATTATTATTTGCAGGAAGCACAGTGAAGTGACTACTGAATTAAAACAAGTGCACAAAGTATAGCTCAAAAGTCTCAGGCAAATTTTGATGAGAATTCAGAAGGAAATGAAATATAGTGGACAAAACAGAAGATGAACGTCTAGAAAATAATTACATGAATATAACATTCATAAAACTATTAGCAAAATTGAGCTTCATTTGATTAGGAACTAATGAATTAGACACTGATGAAAATCCAGTGTAAAATTAAGCAATAAAATTAGCAATCAATCAACTAAACTTAGGAAAAAATAGGGAATAAAAGAGAGAAGAAATATTGAATGACATCATTGCTTATTATAATAGATGTCTTAATAAAAGGACTCAATTTGTTATATAGTTTGAATTATAAATGTTTAAAATCTGGAAATCTTTCACAAAATAAATGTAAAACTAAATGTTGGCAAAATTCATAAAAATGAAAAATAAATAAGATAACAAAATATAAGATAAAGAAACTGTGGCGTATATATGCAATGGAATATTATTCAGCCATAAAGAATAATAATATTATGGCATTTGCAGAACAATGAATGGAGTTGAAGAATATCATGCTAAGTGAAATAAGCCGATCCCCAAAAAACAAAGGCTGAATGTTTTCCCTGATAAGTGGATGATGATATATAATGGGAGTGGTGGGTGGGGGTGAGAGAAAAATGGAGGAACTTCAGATTAGGTAGAGGGAAATGAAAGGGGGGAGAATGGAAAATGGTGGAATGAGACAGACTTCATTACCCTATGTACATGTATGATTACATGAATGATATGAATCTACATCGTGCACAACCATAGAAATGAAATGATGTACCTCATTTGTGTACAATGAATCAAATGCAGTCTGTAAAAATAAAAAATAATTTAAAAAAATATGAAAAGCCAAGTAATGTTGGCCTATAGGTATGTCAAGCCACTAAATATAAGTGGACTGTACTTGTTTATTAAAAGAATAAAATCCTCAAGTTGGAATATAAAACAAAATATGCTATAATAAGCAAGCACTCTTAAAACAGACATTTATGTTCATTTCAAATGTAGAAATAATCAAGGCTCATGAGACACTATCTCTGCACCCTCTTCCCACAAAATAAAACAAAACAAAACAAAACATAGCATCAACATTAATGGAGCAACCTCCACAGGAAAGACAAGGAGATAGAAACACAATAGTGGTAACATTTCTCCCATGTGTACAGACCCAAAACACCAAAAATAAATAAGCTTTGAAAAGTAAATAATATAATATCATCACATATTCTTTGTTTCTACATTGCTGGGGAAGGACCAGGGCCTGATGCAGGTTAGACCAGTGCTGCACCATGGGCCACACCCCAGCTCTGTCTATTTATAGTCAATGTCTGTGTATGCCTATTTGTGCATATTTACAAAAGACAAGACAGCACATATGCTTTTCAAATTCCTAAATAGTATTCATTTATTGACCATATTTTGAACCTCTAAAAACAGACTAATAAAAGATAAAAATAATATGACCTCAATGCAGCTATACAGAAATTAATTTCAAAAAAAGAACAAGGAAGTGATTCTCCCACCAGGATATGCAAAGTTTCTCTCTTCCACACATCTTTGAGAATAAAGGGAAATCAAACAAAACTAGGCCCTGATTTAGGAAAATATGCTAATTGAAACACATTTTGGAACCCATGAGATAAAAACTTACAGAGAGCACAAAAGAAACATAATTAGGGAAATAGTACACATTCATTTTACATATTTTAAAAAGGGCAAATGTAAGGACGAAGTGACAGCTAAAGATAAAAACAAAACTTGAGTAAGTAGAAAATATTAAATGATAGAACTAATCCATCACATTGCTCTTTCTTAGGGATAAAGTTGATAACATAAATAGAAAGGACAAATATCTACCAGACCTTATCAAAGATAATAACAATAGACATTGTAAATATTAGTTTACAATTAATTAATTGTAAAAAAAAGTGTTTAATCTTTTCCAGTCAGTTGGAGAAAATTAATGCTTTTCTTAGGAAATACAAACTACCAAAAGGATCCCAGAATGTGAGTCTGGAAAAGTAGACAAATCATTTACCATTCAAGAGATAAAGTTTTCTAATAGCTACAGCCAGATGGTTTCACAAGGGAATTCTTCCAACACGTCAAATAACAGATAACTGCAATTAAATTTCAATTGTTCAGTGCACAGAAGAAAAGGGAAAATTTCCTAATTTCTTTAAAAGACATATCACATGGATCCCCAATTCCATTAAAGCACACACAGAAAACTCCGGAACAGTTTGTTCAAGCATTTTAAGATAAAAACATTTTCAAATAATTAACAAAATTCAGCTGCTGATTTAATAAGGCAAGTGCAGTTTATTCCTGGAATATTAGTGAAGTTAAATATATGGATAGAGAAAAATAGAAATCGATGTATTTAGCAAGTCAGAAAAGACAATCACATAAATCTCAATACATGTGCAAGAAACACTTTTAATAAAATCTAACATCTATTCTTGATTTTAGAACTTGGTGGCACATCTAGAATCCCAGCTGCTTAGGAGGCTGAGGCAGGAGTATGGCAAATTCAAAGTCAGCCTCAGCAACTCAGCAAGACCCTAAGCAATTTAGTGAGACCCTTCCTCAATGTAAACTAGAAAAAGAGCTGGGGATGTGGTTCTGTGGTTAAGTCCCCTTGGATTTAATCCCTGGTTACCAAAAAAACAAAGCAAAAGTCATAATAAATTAAGATAGTTTCAGTATATATTATAATAAGCAAATATGTTAATTAAGGAATCATCAAATATTCTTTTAAAAATTAAAAAAATTTTCTATTAACATTTTGTTTATAATTTTTTTCTGCAGATTATAGCCAATGAAATTGGATAATTAATTGGGAAATAAACTTAGGAACAAAATTTTAAAAAGAGAATTTTAAATTATCATTATTGGAAAGTAATACATTTTTTTTTCCCTGTGGAAAATCCAGATGAATCCATTGGAAGACCATTATAAATAATAAGAAAAAGCAGTTGCAGAGATGGGTAGAAAATTGATAAATAAGAATAAAGTGGTTCTCATGTGAACTATAACTAGGTACAAGAATAGAAAGTCAAAAGATAAAATGCAAAACAAGAAGATAAAATCTTCTGTGAAGAAATCAAGCATGCCATTGAGAAACAGAAGGTTTCAGCACAAGGAAAGACACACTTTTGGAATTGAAAATGAAACATCTTAAGAAAATCTGCTTTCCCCTTAAGTGAATCTACAAAGTTAAAGTGAGCATAGTTAAAATACCAGCAGCATATTTTTGGAAACTAGGCAAGACAACTCCAAGACTAAAATAGGAACAGAATAGCCAGAAATGCCCTAAATATAGACAGAGAGAGTTATGTCTTCCTAGTTCTATTATTCTAATCTTACAATAATTAAAACAGCATGATACTGAATAAAAGGCAATTTATGTACTGTTAAGTACAACCAGCATTTAATTTTTTTTTGGAGGGGACTACTGGGGATTGAACCCAAGGGCACTCCACCACTGAGCCACATCTCCAGCTGTATTTTATTGAGAGACAGGGTCTCACTGAGTTACTTAGCACCTCAACATTGCTGAGGCTGGCTTTGAACTATTGATCCTCCAGTCTCAGCCTCCCCAGCCACTGGGAAGCATTGAATTTTTTACACTATTATCATATTTAAATCTGAAACCAATCGATAGCTCAACATTATAGAGTTCGCATTTTAAGAACTTTTTAGTCAAAAGATTTATTAAGTGAAAAGCCAAACTGTATACAAAAATATATACAATACAAATTAAAGAAACCATTTATCCGCAGCAGCTTTTGCCTGAATTAGAACCAAATAAAAAGAAAAGTGTTAAGAGTCACGGAGAGATGTGATCAAATCCAATTTTCTTCTCATGAAGGAGATGATATTCAGGATATGATATCCTGAAGAGTGATTAATTTTTGAAGGCATGTTAGCAACAAAAGGGAAATTGAAAGACACTTAGAATGAAAATTGTAATTTATTGAAGAAAAATTGCCTGGCAAAAATAAAATGAATTATTCTGAATCATAGTCTAAACCACCACCCAAACTAAGAGCAATTAGTTGTTTGAAATTTAGCTATTTTCATAGAAATTCAGAATGTTAAATCAATGGAGATGTGAGATCTTTCTATATTTCCAATTATTCCCTAAACCCTTTGGAATATACACTCCTTCATCTGGGTAATAATTTGTTTGTTTGTTTGTTTGTTTGTTTGTACTGGGGAGTGCCCAGGGGCACTCCATCACTGAGCCACATCCCCAACCCTATTTTGTATTTTATTTAGAGACAGAGTCTCACTGAGTTGCTTAGGGCCTCGCTAAGTTTCTGAGGCTAACTTTGCATTCTCAATCCTCCTGCCTCAGCCTCCCAAGTGCTGGGATTACAGGCGTGCGCCACCACGCCCGGCTCTGGGTAATAATTTAATATGCATGTCATTGCTTTGCTACAGACTGGATGCATTATAATAACAAGAGGGAAATGGGAGGACAGATTGTGTTCTTAATTTATTGTTTTGCTTTTACTTTTTTCCCCTTTGTTTACGTGCATATTTGTTTTTATAAAAGAGCTAATGCAACTTGTGGACTTCCTACAGTCATGTGTAGAAAGAGCAAGTTTTCTGCAAACACTTTTGAGTGACATCTCTGCTCATTCACTCCAGGTTATTTTCCAACACCATAGCATTGGCCAGGTGCCTAATGCTTGGTGTCTGAGTTCACAGGCTTGGGGCTGATGCATATTTGTACAGCTTTTCTCCCTGCTTCATTATCATAATTATAGGACAACAATGCTATTGCTTTTCAAAATCTTCATGTGATAGTTCTGGGTAAGTCTCAGGTTTCTCTTCTCTTGAGATGTTAGGAAATACTACGAAAATACTTTTAGAACACTTGGTAAAAATTCTGTCTGTGCATGCATTCTTTCTCTGTCTCTTTCCCACATAGTGTTTATACATAGATATTGGGGGGATTGGTGTACCTGCTTTCTCACAATAGCATGTACCCTGGAAAAGCAAGTAGATTTCTCCTCTGTGCTACAGGAACTAATCTGGGTTTCTGTCAAAACAAAACAAAATCAAAATTCAAGATTTCTCCTAAATGTGGGAAGGCTTAAATGAAGTTTGGTCATGCATGTTCACGACAGTATCTTCAGCCACGTGGCCCTTGTCACTACTGATGGTACAGAGGTGGCATCCATTGGATCTAATTAGATGCTCTCTTCCCTAAGCAACTTGCAGTTTTAAAAGAAAGACAGGAGGCTGGGTTGCAGAACCCAGTCTGTGCCAATGCAGCATGGCACAGAATATCTCCCTGGATACTTTGTCTGAACTGACTTATTGTTGAATTAGAGTTAAATTGATTTGATTCAGTAAGAAGCCCCCATATTCTTCTCTCTCTGGGAAATCAGAAATGGCTGTGTAGGATGTGAATAGAATTTAAATGCTATTCTTTTACTTATTCATATACCGAATGCCTTTGAAAGGTCAAAGGTGTAGTTGTCTCTGGAGATAAGAGAATAAATAGAAAATAAAAATATACTCCCCCTTCTATCAAAGTTTCCATATTCCAGAATGGAACTTAGAAAAGCGAATTGATAATTGCAGCAGACATTACCTGAAAGGCTCACAGTGGCGTCTGGATGTGTGAGACAGTGAGACCTTCTCAAGATGGTGTCAGTGGTGTTGTGCAATGATCGCTGCTCACCAAAATTCAGCAGCCAGCATTTCATAGCTTCCCTGTGTGACCATGTGACTGCTTCCAGCCAATGAGCTCTCAGTGGAAAAGACAAGGCATTCTCAGGACTGGTCCCTACTGACCTTGCAAGCACACATCTCCATCATTTCCCTTGTGTCTGTCTGGAAATGAGATCCCTCCCACATTATGAGTCAAAGATGGCGCAGTCTCCAGGAGACTGGTCCCCAAATGATCTCTTAAAGGAGGGTGGATCCCTCAGGATTTGTATCTTCCTTTAGCACTAGCTGTTGTGTGAGAAAAAGAGAATTTCCTTCTTCATTTGAAAAGTTATTCATTTTAAGTTTATTAGTTGCTTACAACTGTTCTTCTTCCTACACAAATACCAATACAGACCATGTTTTCCCTTTTTTATATAATTTTGTCCTTTAAACTCATTTGGCATGATCTCAGAGGAGGGAGATCTTGTCATTGAATTCCCTATATCTGCCCCCATGCCTGAATTAATGAGCCCTTCTTACATAGCAAAATGACACCAGGAAACTCTTTTTAATGAAAATAATGCAGTGGTTTTTCAGCCTTTAATCTGTAAAAAGCAACGTAAAATCATTCACATCTTTAAAATCAATAACAGACCAGGGATGCTTTGGGATCCTGGGGGAGGGTGTTGGTAAGCAAAACAGGGCCTCCAGCCTTGTCCCTATCCCCCTCCTACTCATCGCTCCGGCTGGAGCCTGTCCACCTGCAGGGCAGGGTGAAGGCGGCCCATCCTGCCCTAACAGTCACAGCCTGGTGCTCTGGGCTTGTTGGTCATCATCTCTTTGGTCTGATTTGCTCATCAGCGTCTGTCAAACACAAGCACAGAGTCTGACGTGGATGAGTGCAGTGATTAGTGTTGAGCATAGGCATGATCAGGATTGACCCTCTATTCAGATCCCAGTCCAGGAGAAGGTGAGGACAGAGTATGAGGGGAAAAGAAGGGAAGGATGAAGTGTGTGTGACATCTGGCACTCTATCACTGTCTCCTATAGCAACAAACCCTTAGCTCATCACCAGGTGAGCCTCTTGTGTCCCCCTCCCCACCCCCCCTGCCACCTGCAACCCTGCAATCCTCTTGACAATCACCACGGGTCTGCAGAGGAAGCTGGCAAAGCCCACACTGACAGTGTTATGGTTTGGGCATGAGATGTCCCCCAAAATCTCCTGCATCAGTGCAGGAAAATTCAGAGGTAAAATGCCTAGATTACTAGGACTGTACCCTAATCAGCCCCTGCTTGTTGGACTGGAGTGACTGGATGGTAACTATAAGCAGGTGGGGTATGGCAGGGGAGGTTGGTCACTGGGGATGGGCCCTGGAAGGGTACATCTTCCCTATGCCCTCTTTCTCCCTCTGCTTTCTGACCAGCTAGGAGCTGAGCCTCTTCTGCCAACACACCCTCCCCACCTTGATGTTCTGCCTCACCGTAGGCCCAGAGCCAGGCCCAGAGCAATGGAGTCAGCCATCTGTGGACTGAGACCTCTAAAACCATGAGCCCCAAATAAACTTTCCCTCCTCTCTGTTGTTTGGTCGCACAATTCTAAAGCGAACTAAAACAGACAATCTCCAGGACAAGTTTGCAGGAGAGATCCAGTTGCAAGGTAGGGACTGGCAAAACATTTGTCTGGTTAGAATTCATAACATATTCTTAGCTACATATTTCAGATTGATTTCTTCACATTTAACAAGGTTTACTGGAAGTTGTGTAGATAATTTAGAACTGAAAACACTGTCTAACACAGAGATCTTCTTCCATAGGAAAGTTCTGGGCTGTTTCTGCCTGGAATATCTTGTGGTTAGCTATTTTAAGCTACAGAATGTACCTTTTAATAAAACAAGAATGTACCTAAGGCTTTTAGAAAGCCTGCCCTCATTTAGATAAAAGCACTCTGAATCGTAGTAAGGTTTATACTATTGATCCCCTCCCCCATTTAGACACAGGCCATCCAACCATCCACAGGCACTGAGCAGGTGACCTGCTTCGCAGAGGTACAACACCTCAACACTGCCTCCCACCCTGTGGTCCTGTGAGGAGGGTCAGGGAAGAGGGACCATGATCCCAACCTTCTTCCTAGAGCTTCATTAAAGATCATTGGCAGTGGGAATAAAGAAGACACTAACATCTGATATTTTGCCCTTCTCAATTTATTCATCTCCAGGGTTTTATGCTCCTGACAAGTAGCTAATTTTTCCTGTAGCAAGAGGCCTTTCTTACTGAATATTCTATTTTTATGCCTGCACTTAACTTCAGCTTATAGTCAAATTCTAAGCTTACCTTTTCCAGCCCAACCTTTCATACATATAGAAAAATGTTTTGTATTTAGGGGAAAAAAAAACAAAACAAAACTTGGTTCCCTCCCTACATAAGCATAGTTTTCTATGTCAGTGCTTTTAGGCACTTAAGACATTTAATTTAAAATTTGGGACAAAGAAAAAATGACCCCTTTGTTCTTCATTGTATAAGTTTACCCTTCCATTAAATTAATGAATCAGAAGAGCAAGCTTTATTGAGATGAAAAGTAATAGCCTTATATATCAAAAATATGATCCCTATTATATCACTAACAAAGAAAAGACACCAGGAATGTTGAAAAAAATCTAGGAGATTATATGAGAAACTGTATACATGTGAAAATTTGGAGAGAGATGCTATAAATGGGGACAGTAGAATAAATTATCAAGGATGAGTACCATTAAATAAATAAATTGAAGAGATAAAATCGGAGAAAACAGCAAGAATTAAGAGCATCTTTTAGAAGTCATAAAAGGAAATAAAAAACTATTATTTTCAAATGCCAGAGTAGGATAGGTTATCGCAATTTTAAAAGTCAGAAAGTATGTAAATTTGGGTAGCAATTTTTGTGGTGCCGACTCCTCATAAATTTTTTTAATAGCTCCTCAAGCTGTATAAGCAAGGATATAATAAAAAAGAATAAATAAATGAGAAATATACACAACTACTTTCACATCTGTTATATAGTGTCTGTCTATGCAATATTTTGTTGTTTAGATTATATTAGCAATCTGTCTTTGTTCTGGTATTAAGAATATATATATTTGATTAGGACTCCAGTTAAACAGATAAATAAAACATATTTTGGGCAATAAAGTTTTTAATCACAGTGTAGTGCTATAGATATTCAGTTATTTCAGAAAAAAAGTTTTTGTTCTAGGTATTTAGCTGAACTGATTCTTCAATGACCCAAATAGCCTAATTTATCAAATTAAAACTTTAACTTATGTCAGCATTTATAATTATTTCTAACAATCACAGTTAAAGAAATCCTAACGCATTATAAATGGTTACAATTTTCTCGGTATCTTACATTTTCACATCATAAGATAGTTTACAAACCTAAGAGAAGTTTTGTTTTGTGAGTTTAATCTGCAATTAAGAAGCTCAAAAATGCTAGCTCTTCTGAAATGTCACACTTTTCAAATTGTTTTTGAAACTTGTCATAAATCTTTAAGACTTGGCATAATTTGATCTTAATTTTATTTATTGCTTATTCAAAGTTCACTCTCCTTAATCGTCAATGTTGTGATGATACATTATCAAAATATTCTGAACTGGAATGGAAATATAAAAACATTTTCAACAGCCCTGAATTGGATTTTTGAAAGGGTATACCAACTTATGAAGTACAAGGAGACATTTCATAAAAAATAAGTGAATGTCCAAATATGAGATTACACAGGATTGAAAGTGGCCATCCCAGATAAAACACTTTCCTCCCATGCATATAATTCATTGTGAAATTGCTTGATTTTGGAGGCTTCTTTGAATTGTAACCTGTCAATAACAAAACTCAGATTTGAGTATTTTAGGACATTAGTACTAAATAAACAGAAGAAAGACACTGAGCTGATTTTCATAAATGTGACTGAATCAGTGCATCCGATATGAAAATTCACCCAGATTTTGCCTTAATATTTACCTAATAGTAAAGGGTAAATTTGATATGCACATGAAAGGAGAAGAATTTCAATGATTAAACAAGTTTTAAGCCCCATCTGCTTGATACTAAGAAAGAAATGAATGATAAGTGAATAATAATGTTAATAAGTTGCAATAATTTGAAGAATGCTAATTCTAATCATTCCATAAACAAGCATTCAAAAGAGGATTTGTAAGCAACAGATGTAATGTTGAATTACATTAATGGAAGATAATTCCTTTAATAGATGATTATCAACTGAAGAACATTTAAAAGAATCCAGTGAGCCCGAAGGGATTAAGGAATAATGAATGGAGAAAGGAACCTTCAATTGCTTTTTGTTTGTTTCAGTATGAAGAGAGGTATGACATCAAAAAAGAGGAGACATAAACTTGAGAGGTTCAACTGCTGTGGTACATTCGGATATACCAGCTTTTCCTAAAATATTACTGGTAACCAGGCATGGTGGCACATGTCAGTAATCCCCCACTCTTGTAATCCCAGCAGCTCTTGAGGCTGAGGCAGGAGGTTCCCAAATTCAAAGTAAGCCTCAGCAACTTAGCAAGGCCCTAAGCAACTTAGCAAGACCCTGTCTCTAAATAAAAAAAAAATTTAAAGGGCTGGAGATGTGGCTCAGTGGTGGAGCACTCCTAGTTCAAGCCCTGATAGAAAAAAAAGTGTGTGTATATATGTATATATGTATACATATATATAAACACACACATATATATACACACACATATATATGTATATATACATATGTGTGTGTGTATACCTATGACTAGTAAAATGAATATGAATGAAAGTTAAAATCCTACACTAATATTTCCCTAAATGGTGGACAGGGGAAGCAATAATGAAAGAAGGCTGGAGAAGCAAGGAGTGGGTGACATGGAATGGTATAAGAACAATAGACAATGATTTTTCATTGAATATAATACTGCATTTTATTTACTTCACATATTCAAAACATCTATTTCTGGCTTTGGTTCCTCATTTACTGTTCATGCTTTAAATTAAGAACAGTGAGGTTATAAAAGTCTTTTCCTTAATGATAATATGTACTGAAAGGAAGTGAAGTTGAAAGGCAAAATGTATTTAAATGTGGTTAGCATTTGTGTGTGTAATCTACTGAAAAATAAACTGAAATTTCACTTGTAATTGCAATCCCTCCAATGAAGGCAAATGTGCCTTTTGAAAGAGATAATACATTCTATTTAATGTGGTACTCATTTGAGAATTCAAATATCTTAGTTTTAGCCCCTTTTAGGTTACTTAACTTTCCGAGTACTGGTAAGCTAAGGAGGATATTTTAGCCCATTGGAAAAAATTGTTGAGAACACCTTTTATTCTCTACAACGTAAAGAAAAATGTTCTGAGAAAGCATTTGTGTGTGTGTGTGTTTGTGTGTGTGTGTGATTTGAATAATATTTCAATAGTTATTCTTTCTTTTTTTAATCTTTACATTCCAAATACATCTATTTAAGCTAGTTGAAATGTGGTCAACTACCTTGATTCCCATGACAGATATCGAATTCACTGCCACTGTTGTTCTTGTTTGCCAGGTCAGTTGCATGTCTGCTCTCTATTATTTGAAAGCCAGCACTAAGTCACCTTCTCAAGAGGGTAAGGTGCATACAAACCTTTCCAACACATATGTAGGAACAGGACTCTGACTTACGGACAGCTCCTTAGCTTTACTTTAATTTTCCTTTTATTTTCACTGACAGTAAAATTTTCTGGAGAGTACAATCAAGATAGTGTACGAATAGAAATAACATTAATAGAAGCTTGATCATAAATGATAATAGTCATAATAAGGCTCTCTATTACCAAGGCATTCCACACAGAGAGATAACAGCACAATAAATAAAGAACTTCTCATTTGTCACACAACAAATAGAACAAAATTGCAATAACAAAAATGTGATTTTTATAAATGTTCATACACTAAAAATATAACAAAATATGAAGCCATGCACTGGAGACAAAAGTTAAAAGTGAATAGTTATAACAAACAAAAACATTGCAAAAGATAAAAATGTTCAAGTATTGTGAGAGGAGAAGGAAAGATGCAAATAGAATGGTTTCAAAATAAATCAATTATATTTACTACACTAGGAGGGACACTGGCATAACTTTGTCCATTAATACTTGGCACTGTTAGAATGCATACTGTTATCCATTTAAAGGACAAATTCCATTTCCTTCGATGGCATCTCGTATTACAAGGATGGAATGAAATCCACTATTGGCCTTAATTATAAATTCAGTACAATACTCTTAAGACCAGGCCAGTGTGAGGTCCTGCGTGGACTTGAGAGTTAGAAAAAAAATTAACTTTATTGCTGCTTACATCATTATCTGAAAAATTCATTAGAAATAGATGTCTTATAAATATTCTTCAGATGCTTTCCAGTCCTCAAATTAAATTTTACTTCCTTCTTCAATTTCACTGTGAGATTTGAACTGTAGGAGCTACCAGAGAGAAGTGAAAATAATAATAATAAAATAGCTTACGAACACTTCATTTTTTAAAGCATTGAAAAAATAAAGATGGAAAGCTTAATGGAACTAAGAATCACACAATGCATTAGTGGGGTTGTGCCTAGGGCATAATAATTCCACCCCAGTTTAACTAATCCAAGCAGTACCTTTACACTTTGTGGTTGAATAGTATATCAGATTGAAACAGTGGCTAGTTTCTACATGATTAGGAGAGACATGTTTGTCATGGGAGTAAAAAAATAAAATTTGTTTGTTAAATTACACATAAATATAAGGTACAAATGTATTTTTAAAATACAGATTAAAATAATCACACTTGCATTGTGTACATACGAAAATACAGTATTTAATATTCAATATACACAGACACATTTATGATAAATGCAACGATTTGGCAACGCCAGTTCTTGCAGGGTTTCCTCTGTCCCCTGTTTTCCATAGATCTATGGAAAGAAGAAAGGCTGGCTGGCATCCCCTAGCTCTGGCGCACGTCCTGGAGCAGTTTGTTAATCTCAGCCACCAGCTCGCTGGCGTCCATGAGTTCGTGCTTCCCGTCATTCAGGTGGTTGAGCACATTGTCAAAATCATCTTCTTCGTAATTTTCAGGGATCTCCTCCATGGCTGGCAGCCACTTCGACGAGGGCTGCACGCTGGAGTGAGTCCCCAGCTGGGGCCCCGCGCTGCTGGCGGGATTTTGGAAGTGGGTACTGGCTGCCCAGGCGGCCACCCCCGGGGGGTAAGCCACAGTTTTGGCGGGCGCGGGTCCCTTCCGACGCTCCAGGGAGTTGGAGCGATCCACCTCGCTGCACTCTGCGTAGGTGTCCAGGGAAGGGGGCAGGAGGCGCTGGAACACGCTGCTCATCTCAGAGAGCAGGGAGGACGTGCTGGTGTCCCCAGTGTCCTCGTTGCTGGGGGAGTCCTTCCCGAAGGTGGAAAAGCTCTTCTTCTTCTCGCCGGCTTCTGCAGCCTGGGGGTCGTCCTCCAGGCTCTGATGGGGGTGCTGCTGCTGGGGCTGTGAGGGGAACTCCTCTCCAGGGATGAACATGTTGCTCCTGTAGTCGGAGGACGGCGAGGGCAGCGGTGGCATCCAGCACTGGTCGGAGTGACCCAGGACTCTGCACTCTTCTGTGCACAGCCTCATAGCTGTATTCGGGGAAAAGCATTAAGGGTTTGTTACTAAAGGGAACAAGCCTCCAAATGGTGGGAAAACGCAATTTTTAAAAATTTAGATGTAATAAGAGAGGTTTAAACTACCACCATTATGCTAACCTGCTATGGGGTACATTAGCAGGACCACAATTATGGTTCTAAATTGAATGCAATTTTTATAGACCTCCATAAGTCATACTGCTGGTGTATTTTTTTCCCTCCTTTATTGAATGAGGAAATGGGGATTATCACTCATACTTCTCAGGAATATTCTCTACTTAATGAAAAAAATGAATGGATAATTTATACAAGAAAATGACTGGAAAACATCTAAGATGTGGGTAATGAACTAAAAGTTGGACATGATTTTTAAAAGTCAACTTTGAGGACTGGGGTTGTAGCTCAGTGGTGGAGTGCTTGCCTGACATGTGTAAGGCACTGAGCTCTATCCTCAGCACCACATAAAAATAAGTAAATAAAATAAGGATATTGTGTCAATCTACAACTAAATATATATATATATTTTTTTTTTTTAAAGTCAACTTTTAAGGTGAAATCCTTAACTTTAGAATACTACCAGATGATCCTTCAGTGATAACTTTCTTGATGTTGATGCTTTTCTTACCTGCTTTAGTTTTAATGGAATCACTGAAAATATAATTGGCTATCAGGTAACTATCCTCTCTCAAAGGTTTTATAATTTATTTATTGACTGGTTATTTAAAATAGCAGTGAGAAGCATCCTTAACTCTCGGTCATCTGCAGTTACCTTGTTATGAAGTTTTTGTTTTGTTTTGTTTTGTTTTGTTTTGTTTTGTTTGTTTTAAGCTTCAAAATATACTAACAGTCAAACTCATGGAAAAGTCACCAAAAGTCAAAGAATATGAAAAATCCATTACTGGTTCTTGTAGACATCCTGATGCCCCATTGGAATATGAGTAGCCACACTCAGGGAAAATACTAGACATGAGAAAAGCAGAAAAATAAAGAGGGGAAAAAACATCTGAATTTGGCAAATAGAGTGATGAAACCACATGAGAGATAGGAAATGCAGTGATGGAAATTATACTCCAGAAACCATCCATTTGTTTCAGAAGTGAGGTCTTTTCAGAATCATGATTTCATGTTAGAACAGAATTTTGGATAATACTAAGTGACTTCCTTAAATTTGAAAGAAAATTGGATTGATCTGAGCCATACCATATATCCAGAGCCATGTTTATAGATCTAGCTCCTTAAGAAAGACTTCTCTTCCTCCCAACTTACTCCTAAAGGGATGGCTTCTGAGGAATGCCAGGTCCCGGGCAGGGAAGGAAGCCATCCGCTGTGCTGGCTGTGGTGTCCCCACCGCCTGGTGAGTTATCTGCATAGAATATACATTCACTATGTGCTTCCTGATGAAAAGTAAAGAAAGTAAGATTGAGTTTCAGGAAAAGAGAAATAATGTTCTTCATTTAAAGATGTGGGAATCACTCTTCTTCATCCCTGGAGCCTTCGAGATAGTTCTATTCTTAAACTCCCTCTGGACCTCAGTTCTTCATGGAAAAGGGGGAAATTCAAGGAACAAAAATGAGAGCAAGTGTTGTGAGGGAAATAGCTGGATGGCTAAGAAAGCTGGAAATACAATAGAAGTATGTTGCAGTGTGGGGAGCTGCAGAGAAAAGGGAATACAAATAGCATGTGAATCGAGGGGGTGCCAGGGGACACGCATGGATCATCATTATGTCATTTTGTATTTAGACCCATTAAATTCAAATAAGCAAGAGTGACTGAAGAATCACAGCAGACTTAGATGCCTTGACTTCCTGCATCAGTGCTACTTGCAAATATGTACCAAGGGATGATTTGATGTGGGCAGCAGCAAAGCTGGTTGAAAGTAACTGGAAACCTTACACAGCAGTGAGGTTTTCTCATCAGTGAAATGACTAGCATAGTGGTAATGATTTTTTTTCTCCTTAATTCCTTGGGTTTCTGAAAATGGAAATGGAACCTGCGCACACTGTCTTATTCACATCCTGTCAAAAGGAAGGAGACCAGACCTGCTGATACCTCTTCATTTGTTTTCCTGGCCTTTAACTCTGTGGCCTTAGGCTTGGGAAGGACTCCTTTGATTGCTTGATTCGTTTTGTTTGGTTTTAAAGTTTAATGATGGAGTGTGTGTGTGGGGGGGATTACATAAGCTTCTAAGAATCCTGAACATGACCAAGTTTCCTAGAGATCTGAACACAATGAATGTGTAGCCAGCAATTAAATACAAAACAAAGCAAAAAAACAAAACAAAACCTGGGTGATTAACACAATCTGACAGTTTACACTCAAAAATTATTTTGATCATACAAATTATCTTTAAACAGTGAATGCTATTTACAACTCCATCACAATAAATAAATGGACCTTTAATTATAAATAAGTCAACTTCAAAATGAAAATTAATAAGAAAAATGGCAAAGAATGACTAAGAGGAAGACAGCAAAAATAATAAGAGAGAAAAACAGAAGATGGAAGAGGAGGAGGAGGAGGAGGAATGCAGAAGAGAGTGTTTCTTGCAATTTCATTGATATTCTCCTTCTTTTCCCTGGAGACTCAACTGTTGGAAAATATTCTCAGTGTAGACATAATTCAGCTACAAAGGTTCCAGCCCACATTCCAGGGATCAGGATTCACAGGCAAGTATCTAATCATTCTGTTACTCCTTGAAAGCTGGCCAACTGGTTCAGTTTCCTCGGGGGATGGGAGGGTACAGTGGAAAAAGAGGCTCTTCCTTACCACCACATGGCTATGTATTTTGTCAATGCATCCTATTGTAAAGGTGGGGCAGGAAGCAGAACATAGAATATAAGAAACACACACACACACACACACACACACACACACACACACACACACAGAAAAAGAACATGCCCAGCTTCTACCAAGTCATTAGTCACTGGGTGACCAGTCATTTATCTAGTAAGAGCCACAACACATGAAGAACACCCTGCCCTCAAGAGGCTTAAGATCTAATTTTGAGTCAAGGGTAGCAGATGGGGTCATAAAAGCTTGACGTGTCAAACTAGAAGATGCTGCGGCCATTCCAAGAAAGGAGAAAGGGTAGAAGTGGAGGTGTACGACATTAGGAACCAGCAGCCTGAAATAAACTTTTTGAGGGATGAAAAGCATACACAGTGTCAAACTGAAGGCAGGTTTTCCCGAAGGAAGGGCGACATAAGCAGAGGATCAGAGTGGCATGGGAAGGGAGGCCTCTGCCTGTTGCAAAAGGTTCCGAAATGGCAGAACTGAGAGTTACAAGGCTAGGAGTGAATTTCACTGGACTTCGAGTACCTAGATAGTTTTGTTCAGTGTTGCTGAGCAACAAGAATCAGGTATTGATTTGAAGCCAAAAAATGCAAATTAAAATGCTCTGAAAACGTGGACACCTACCACGAGAACAGAGAGAAGTGAAAAAGAATGCTTGAGGTGAGTACTCACAGATGACAGGTGATAAAAAGCAGAGTGGACTCGATGAAGAAGGAGTATCAAAAGAAAAACACATCAAAAGCCTTTACAAGTCATCCTGATACAGCAAAAGACATGGGGAAAAGGAAGATTTTGTAGACATATGCTTACTATTATAGTTCAAAGTTGAATGAATAAGAAAGAAAATAGTTGACAAACATGAACCAACAGACAAAAATGCACCCTGATTTTCCTGCTCAGAGTGCAGTGTGTTTGTGTGGGAATTAAAAGAATGAGTGACCAGAAATGACCCTCCCTTTTGGCAAGCAATGCGGCATAACATAATCTATATTTGTTCACAGGCTAATGCAGAAGAAGAGTTGGAATAAGATACTTAAATCCTGAAGACACACATGCTTTAGAGAAAACGGTCCTGAACTCTACTAATGACATTCAGATGTGGACTTACATTTTTCTCTTCTTAGAATATTTCCTGGGAATTTACATTTACACTGGACAAATTTTGTACCTTTAATGTGCCTGTGGAGGTTGCTAGGATGAATAATAACTGCAATAATCAAAATGATTCACCTAATTAAGGGAAACCATCTATAGGTTCTCAATTTGCGCATGGCCATCTACACTGGCCAAATGTGAATACACTCTCCAGATGACCTCGGGTGACTTCCTGGAGCTCTGTGCCTCCAGAAGAGTTAAGGCCATGCACCATACATAGGCAGGTAACTAGGGAGGTGAAAGTGTATCTTTTATAATATAATCTGCTGTGAAACAACGTCATGCACCAGCAAAAGGGTTCTCATTACATTCCTGGATTGTGTGATTGTATAAATATGGAATTTTTTTAAAGGGTTGTCTGCAAGTTAGTGGAGTGATTCATGGTGACTCCTCATTTTGAAAAGAAATGTGACATGGATGGAGATCAAAGTCACTCACTAAACAAGACACACTGTTTTTCTACACACTGTTTTTCTAGAGTCCTTGTCTATTTATTATCCAATGTTTTAATCCTTAACATTTATTATTATTATTCACTTGCTACATACCTCTTCTGCCATGAATATATAGTGGTGGTAAATTTGAAAACACAGGAAAGAATAAAAAAGGAGTCTTCATCGCGTCATAAAATTTAAAAAAGAAAAATAAAAGAAAAAAATATATATATGGGTTGGAGGTGTAGTTAAGTGGTAGAGCATGTGCTGAGCATGCATGAGGCTCTGAATTCAATCCCTGGCACCAAAAATAAAATAATAAATTATGAAAAATGAAAAATAAAAAATAGACTTACGATTAGGGGTTAGAATTATACTATTTTAGAATTTAAAAAGGCACTTGCATAATTTAGTCCCACAAATGACAAGGATATCTATCTAGGGTCAATTTCTTCTTTATTTAACTCTCACGAAAAACCTAATTTTAATTAATAACTTCATACAAATTTTAATATTTTGATACTGATTCAATATTGAAATTATGCCCATTGTGTATTTTTCAATTTTTTTGAGATAATGTTACTTATGTTTTTCAAGGGTGGGGTTCTGTGAGAATCACATATCACAGAGTCATGGAAACTCAGTCAGCTCCTTCATTACCCCAGTAAGAATAATAAAACTGATTGTTTTTGAATAAGGTATTTAAGGTCATATATAGTCAGAGATTTCTCTTCAAATTGGTCTATGGAGTGTATTATTTAAAAAAAAAAACACTGATAACTGGGCAAACAGGCTCTCGCGTATATAAGAGCCCTTTCTGTACATTCGTCTTGCCAGCAATGTCCCCCACCATTGCTGAGCAACACAAAGAAGCAACACTTAACAGTAACAGGGAGGCGAGTAAGTCCTTAGGGCATAAAAACAAATAGGCTTCTCAGTTTATTAAGGGAGAAAAACTGTTACTGTATACATGGGCTAGAGTAGTGTTTAGGAGGGTGGAGATTGGTTCAAATCTCCCGTCTACCATGTATAAAATGCCTGATGTGGGATCCATTTTCTAACATTTAAAAGGTTTTCAATTTTGAAAAAAAAAAAAAAAGATATGAACATCCTATGGCCACCAACTCTGCAACTAAAATTCCAGTGTCAATGCAGGTAAGACCAGTGAAAACCTCCAGTGAGGCTGGAGGGCTAAGCCTAGGCCCAGAGTCATCCCTGGGGCATGGCTGGTACCCATTGCTGGTCCTCTGCTGCTCTGGAATCCAGTCACCACGACTTCTACAACTCATAAAAGCTGTCTTTATTTTCTGCACTCCCTTATTTATCTGTATTTGGAAAATATGTTAGGCAGAACCAAGATGAGCAATAGAATGCTGTTCTACCTTTCTTTCATTTATCAAATGGCAGTCATTTGCTCAACCTTCAAAGAAGTTAGGACTATAGTTTGCTAAAAGAACACTTCCATGGTCCCACAAGTCAGTTTAACACTGTAGCCTTTAGGCATAGAATTGCTATGATGAGGCCGTCAGTATTTACTCAGTTGGTTCAGTTTCTCCCATACACTTAGAGAAAAGGGAAACTGAGGAAAGTGTGGTTCAAAACTTCACAGGATCTCCCCCATCAAGCTCTGTGCTTGTATAGTTCCCTCTGGATCCCTGTTCTCAGACATCACAGTACAGACATAAAATGAAAGGTAGCAAGAAATTCTACACTCACCACCTACAAAATGCATTCTTTCTCTTATTTTTAGTGCTCAAAGTGTACCCTTTCTAGTATATTTTAGTCTCTGATTTTGTGAGTTAGTTCCCATCACAGGAAATGCATCTTTCAAATTACAGTCCAGTTCACCACTATGCACCAAAACAGACTGAATAAAAACAACCACCCAGTAATTTTATAAAGAGTTGCTCAAGAGTGTCCTAAGGCTCACTGGATGGGGTAGAAAGAACAGGGAAGCGGTTTGGTTTCCTATTCTTCCCTCCCACCCCTTCTTTTGCATTTTATTAAGCTCGCATGTTCACTGCTTCTCTCCCAACTGCTCACTACGAATTTTAAGAAGATAATTTAAAAGTGTTTCAATGCTGTCCATTGCTGGTAGTAGGCAGATACAGATAACTTTGTGCAAAGGACAAATAAAGAAGAAATAGAAGCACTGGAGAAATGTTCGTTTTCCTGGTATCAGAGAAGACCTAGAAATAAAGTGTTATCTGTCATTACTCTCTTACCTGCTGGAATTCTTCCATCTGTGAGAAACAGGTCACTGAATCCCTCACCCAGCAGCCTGTCTATTGGAGAATCTCGCCCCAAATCATAATCACTGTCGCCTGCTTCACTGTCACCCCGGCCACTGTCTTTCAAGCTAAATTTGTCCATGTCTTGAAGGGCATATCTAGAAACATCAATCACAGAAAATATGGTTTTTACTCTTCAGCATTTATGTTATCAGAGACGTAACAGGTAACAGAAGGACAATTCATACCTATAACTCCTGGAGTATTTGTTTCCTCGAAAACTTGGCCTTGGCTGATATTGCCCTTGGTGGAGCATGGAAAGAAGCTGGGAGACCTGCTGGAAACCAAATAGACAGAACTGATTCCTGGAAAAAACCTCCAAATACTCACAAGCTTTAAGCAAAGAAGCACAGTTGCTTGTTATTTTGTATAGAGTAATGGAACGTGTTATCTCCATTCTAAAGATTTGCATATGCTGGACCATGGCAGGCTGTGAAGCTAGTCACCAAATATAACTGAAATACATCCCAGGGAGATTTGGGTGATCTGAAAATAAAAACTGACTTTTTGAAAGACTCCCTTTTAAACAACTGATTGATTTCCTTGCAGTGGGTCAGTTGCAAAGACATCTAGAAAATGCTGTAAAATGCATTGTAAAGACATCTAGTTAAAATAATATCCAAAAATTTAGAAAGTTGGATAAATAAAGCATTCACTGAGATGGGATGCTAGAGGCCTCAGTTTTTTATTTTTTAGAGGCGACTGTAACAATGAGAATAAACTCAGTCCCTTTAACTTCAGGCTGTGCTGCATCTTAACCTGGAAATTGAGGGTCTATAATTAGATAGTCCCTTGCGTGCTTCACGCTTATTTTTCAATATCATACATATTACATGCAAATAAATTATTTAAGAAAAACTGAAAGCAGTGTGCTGAGATGTGTGTATTTGCTACATGTACACATGTAGCTTGAATTGTGCTTAATTTGCATATTGTTACTTATTAATGAAAACATTTAAGAACTGATGCATATACAATTTTTGAACACTAACACCTGACATCATCAGTGAATCTATGCAGTTCATGATCTTACCTCAACAGCAGGAGTGGCGTGGGTGAGTTCTAATGAGAAATTCTCCGGCACATGGTTCGATGAGATTGTCACCAAACTGTTGAGTGACTGGTGACTGTTGTGACTCTGACGACTGCCCATCTGCCCTCTTTCTAAGGTAGGAGATGAAGATGGAGATGATCTGTGATGAGATCTGATGGGCAGAGTGCCATTTATGGTAGGCACCAATGTGATGTCCCCTTTGTGAATCTGCCTGGATGGTCTTTTGGGGTGGTGCTGGTAAGTTGATTCTGCTACTCTGCAGTTGTAGGATCTAGTGTCTTTCTTTTCTCGGTTACACCTAGTTGCAAATAGCACCATAATAACCAACAGCACTGCACAAATTGCTCCTAAGGAAATAATTATAATCATGGAGACATCCAGGGATGCCTGACTGACTGAGGTCATGGCTGTACTCGTCACTGATTCTGCATATTCAAAGATCATGCACTTCAGGAGGACTTTGGTATGCAGCTGAGGATTGCCTTTGTCCTGAATGATGACTGAGAGCTCCCATTCTGTGTAGGGAACAGATTCCATGCTCACATTGGTATGGATGTCACACGATCGTGGATCAATCACAAAGATACCCTCCTCATTACCTGCCACTATGGAGCAGCTGAGTTCAGCATTCACACCAGAGTCCCTGTCAATTGCCCTTATTCTTGTGACATGAAAGCCACTTTCAGCTCCTTTGGGGATGGAGATCTCGGCAGTATTATTGTGCAAGGCAGGCCCTATAACCACAGGAACATTGTCATTTTCGTCAATAATGGTGAGCACAACTGTGGTATTGCTTACGAGTTGCTTCGGACTCCCTCCATCTCTCGCTTCCACCACAAAAGTGATCTGACTCACTTCTTCATGATCAAAGATTCTGAGGGCATAGATGGCGCCATTGGATGGGTCAATGGTTACATACGTAGTTATGGAACTTCCCAGGATAAAGCTCTCCAAAATGGTATATGTCACTTGCCCATTTTCTCCAAGATCAGGATCTGTGGCTGTGACAGTGGTGATATATGCCCCTGGCGAGTTATTCTCTGAGATTACAAATTCATATCGGCTTCTCTGGAAGTGTGGTGGATTGTCATTTATATCATTGATTTGAACAGTGAAATGTTTGACTGTAGAGAGACTAGGTGTTCCCTTATCCTCGGCTATTACAGTCAAACTGTATTCCGATCTCTTTTCTCTATCCAGTGTGGCATTGGTCAAGATTAAGTAATTGTTTTCATAAGTCTTTTGAAGTTTGAAGTGACCATGTCCATGAAGCTTACAAACAACTTCTCCATTCAACCCAGAATCTTTGTCTTGAACCCTGACCAAAGCAACAAATGTTTCAATAGGATCCCCTTCAAAAATATAAGATACTTCTTCTTTGCCAGGTGACATGAGGTTTAGGTTAATTTCAGGTTTATTGTCATTAACGTCTACAACCTTAATTATAATTTTGCAATGAGCTGGGATTGAATTTGGACCCAAATCTTGAGCTTGAACATCGATCTCATAGGATTTGGTGATTTCATAATCCACTTGCTTGAAAAGAGTCAAATGTCCTCTTTCTGAATCAATTTTGAAAGTCTCTATAATTTTGGGAGACACATGACTGCTGAAAGAATATACAATTTTCCCATTAGCGCCCTCATCTGGATCAGTGGCATTCAGATCCAGGAGCAAAGTGCCCACGGGGGAGTTTTCTAGGAGTTGTATTACATAAGACTGCTGCTCAAAAGAAGGGCTGTTGTCATTGGAGTCCGAAATGCTTATTTTCAGTATGGAAGAGCCAGACCTCTGAGGCACTCCCATGTCTGAGGCAGTGAGCTGGAGCTCGTAGCTGGACTTCAGCTCCCGATCCAACTCTCTGACCACTATGAGTTCTGCATACTTGGCTCCATCAGTCCTGGTCCGAACCTCAATGTTAAAAAAATCATTGGCAGAGAGGGAGTACGTGTGGAGGGCATTTTCCCCGACATCTGGATCAAATGCACTGTCCAGGGGAATTCGAGTCCCGACTGCCGCGCTCTCAGAAATCTCAATAGGTATGAGAGATCTTGAAAACTGGGGAGAATTGTCATTAATATCCAGCACTTCAACTTCAATATGGAAGAGCTGCAGATGCTCTGTGGGTAGAGTGATCACATCAAACTCTATGGAACAGTTCAAGTTTTTCTGGCACAGTTGCTCACGGTCGATTGTAGCTCCTATGCTGATTTCCCCGGTATTCTCATTTACTACAAGGAGAGGAGAATTCCCCCTTTGCATGGCTCGAAAACGAACAGCAGAAGGATTAGGTAGCTTCAATAAAACATCAGCCACATCCTCTGATAGTCTTGCAATTACTGATCCAACCCTCTGTTCCTCATAAATCCTGTATTTCAAATTCTTGCCCAGTACATCGCGGTTCAAAGACATGATCAGGAGTGCAAAAGCAAATGTAAAGTGCATTTTAGGATTCATTTGGTGCATTGGTCAGTTTATGAGATTTCCCTCACAGAGCAAGTTAAAACGGCAAAGCAATTCCCTCAACTTCCTTTGGCAACTTAAAGCTAAGCGACATTTGGTACTTGAAACTTGAAAGCGTCTCTTAATAACCCCGCACAGCAATTAATAGCTCGCAAACTTTTGTTTTATACACACCGTGTCACGACTTCCAGATTTCGGCAGGGAGTCCAGGGCTTGCATTTGCTCTGCCGTTTGTCCTCTCTCTCCAGGCAGAAGAGTGTCACCTCCGCGTCGCTGTCCCCCTTGTGTCGTCGGAATCCATCGATTGCAGGGTGCCCGCGCGGTCTGCAGTGTCTCTTCCCCGAGCGGTTCTTTCTCCCTTTCTCTGCTCGGCTGCAGACTAAACACCCGCGATTGCTGACTCCAGTCGAAAAATCTGTTCAACTTCACTTCAACTCAGACAAAGCTCTTGCCCGGCGTGTGTTGAATCGCTTCCAGCCAATCAGCGAGCTCCCAAATCAAAAGCTGATGGAGTCACCAAAGCGAAGGAGGGCGCGAGCGGAGGGTGGGAGCGGGGAAGGGATGGGGGAGCCGGGGAGGCGGAAGGCGGGGCCGGGGGCGCGCGCGGAGCGGGGACCCAGCGAGGGGCTGGGAGGTGGGCGCCCTTCCCCGGAGCTCTGCCCTCCCTTCCTTCCTCCCTCCCTCCTTTCAATCTAATGCATTCACTTTCTCCGAGCGTGCCACGACAAAGGGGAGACAAATTACAGAAGAAAAACTTTAAATCAACTTCTGGTCGCCTTTATTTATATGGCACTTTAAATTGTTCTTGTTTTCTTAATTGCCCTTTCTTCTGCCACAAACATGCAATCGTCTTGCTTTGCATAGCCCTTAAGTGCTGGTTTAACTTAAAATACCTCTAAGTGCATTTTGTTGGTGGAGGAATTTAATAAAATTGGAAAACTTGCTTCTAATTATGCCTCGCAGACCGCCCCTTCCCCTCCCCCTCTGCACATACTTGGGTCTTTCTCTTCCTCTGCTCACCAGCAGATTTTCTTGGGGCTCTGTTTTAAAGAACAGAACAAGGAAAGAGGTTTCATTTTCTGTTTTCTTTCATCTTCATTCTTTGAAGATAAGAAAAGGGTTATCATGCACTCTTGGTTTCTCTTAATTAGCAAGATTTAAAGGAACACCTCAGAATTTGGAACTAATTAACGATATAATTCTACCTTATGTCATTCCTTTCCTGAGTTTGGACAAAATTCTTTATGAAATTTCTTTGTCCTGTACTTCAAAAAAATCCTATTTACCTTAGGTAAAAAATATTTCATGCTTTAGCTGACCAATTTCTACCAGAAAGTCCTGTCTATACGTGGTGAGTCTTCACAATGATATTGGGGGGGATATGGACTCCATCATTTCCAAGTCAAATTTTTATAATATATGCATTATTTATGAAAATACTTTTCAGATATGTATTTTTAAGAACCCAAAGCTTGTTTACACTGACAAATAAAATGCCTGAGCTGAAAATTGCATTTTGTGTGCATCAAAATGCTGGAAATATCACGGGAGGCTGTGCTCTATCCAGGTCACAGAAACTGATATGCTATTCTTATTTGAAAATATGATTATTTATGATGTTCTTTCTGCTCTGCAACTCCTTTTAAGTTTATCGTTGTGGCTCCATTCTGGCTGCTTTTTCCTACCTGATGCATTATTCCTCAGCTGCCTCCATCCACTTACATATTTGCTGTTTCACACTGTCGCGTTTTCCATTTATTTTCTCCCAGTATCTATTTTGCCCCCCAGAAACATACATATATATATATATATATATATATATATATATATATATATATATGTAATTTTCTGATTTTTCCACTTTGCTTACCTCCAGCTAAAGTCACTAAGAAGATTCTTGGCAAAAAGGGAAGCAGAGGAGTCTCAGCATGAACTCTCCCTCTTTTTAGGCATTCAAAAGCATTTTATAATCCATTGTCTTCTTTTTCCCCCTCCTGAAACCAGTGCTGTGTGGCAAATTGTGCAGAATAGAAATGCCTGTAATGAATGTATTTAGTACTAGGTCACGCTGATGAACATTCTGCCCCCATGAATAATACTGTTTTACAAGTTTGTAGCCCTTTCAAATTGCTGGTCCCCAAACCCTATAGACAAACTAGGAAAACTACCATAAGCAACTGGGACGTTAGACACCCATAGCCATCTGGCCTAGATCTCTAACAATCTGAGCCAATAATTATATCAATTCAGGCTTTAGTGAACCCCTTTGCAAACTCCAAAAGAGCAAAGAAAGGAATTACTGACTATTCAAAGTTGGGGTGAGAATTCAAAGGTAATCTAATTCCATTAGTTCTAGGAGAGTTTTCTTTCTTTGTGAATTTGATAAGCCTATCCCAGAAAAATCCAAGAGCATTGAACTTGATTACTTTAATGTGGAGGACATTATTTCCCTATGCTTCAAAAGTAAATGTATTTTTTAAAATCCTTCTTTTATTTCCAGCAGTGCGTTTGAACATAATTATTGTGAAAAAGAACTTCAGTGTAATTTACCAAAATATTTAAAGTAAGCTGTAAATTAATATGTAGTCATAAAGAATATGTTTCTAGGTGTAAATCTTTGAAAAACTTCAAATCCTCTCATGAAGAATGGATTTCTTCCCTTGCTATATTATCATCACCCAATATTACTATTTCAATTTCAGCTTGCTAATCTCTGCCTGAGAAGTAATAAGTATCTACTTGCAATTATTGAGCTTTGGATCGATCCTCAGGATATACTAGTTTGTCCTGCACACATTTTCTTGTCTTTTTTTTTTTTTTTTTTTTTCTTGCCATGGTGGGGTAAGATCCCAGGGTCCTAAGCATCAAGTGCTCTACCAGTAGGTCACACCCCAGTCCTAACATGGTTTCTCTCTTTCAAACAGCATAAAATTCAAAATGAATCTTTTCTTTATGCTTTTGGTTAGTTTCAGCAATTTAAAATTTCCTCATTTGGTATCCCTTCAAAGAAAATACTGAGTTAAACTATCTCCCAAATTCCTCATCATCTGTGAAGGGTCTGTATTAGGGGACAAAACTGATAAACCTTTATGAGTGGTCATCTGGTGATGATTTGGTTGAACTCATTTTATCCATAATTCTGCAGTATTGAAAAGATGGTAACCCTTCTACAAACAGCTTCTCAGATGGCCAGTAACGGAGGATGTATCGACTGCTCTTCATACTCTATCTGCCTTTGATGACATGGCAGCCTTTGCTGACAGGGAAAATGCAAGGCTTCACCTCTTGAAGCCTGCGACATTGTCAGTGACTTTAGGCCTGAGAGCTAAGTGTCCCTTGGGCTTCTAGAGGGAGACTTGGCTACATCCACCCTGTTGTGCATATTTTATCCACAAACCTCCTTTAACCACATTAGCCTAATTAGTCTGAAAATTACTAACCTAGAGAAAAGATACCAGCCAGTATATGCAATATGTCACCTCTATAATCCTGTTACCACTAATAACACCTTCCGTATGCCACTTATTTTAATTACCTCTGTTTTAAGGAAAGTTAATCTTTGTATTTCTAATTTTTTAATGTTTGCCTTCCTTTTGTTGTGAAAGGGAAAACTATGATTCAACTATAAAGCTCAACATCTTTGCATTACATGAATAATAATAATAATAATATCTTTTTTAGTATTGGAGTGCCTGATTAAAGTCATTAACACTGTTGAACAGCAGATGTGGATTTTGTTTAATTATCTTAGCTAATAATTTGTATTTTATTAGAATATGTGAAATGAAAAAAGCTGATGTAATAAAGATTCATTTCCACCTCACCATATAATATCTTTTTCACCACCAAGACTATAGCATGGCTCTCACAATCTTCTTGCAGATTGGCACACAGTTCGATCTTTCCTCCTGGTATTTGTTGTCAAATAGGATAAATGCATGGTCCTCCTATGTGGCACCATATGATCCTAAGAAGCCTAAATAATTACTCTACTATGTACCCTGGGAAATTAGGAAAGGGAAAAAGCTTCACCACACAAAAGTTAGTAAAATTAAGGAATCCCAATACTCCAGAACTACCAAAACTAAAGAGCTTGCTTTTTGTATGAGCCCAACTCATGTTTGGGTTCACGGGCTAACAACTGATAGCTGTGCAATCCTAGAAAAGATGCCTAACTTCTCTGAGCTCATATTGTCATGTACAAGGTTGACATAACAATAATTTGCTATAAAAAATTCTCCTAAGAATTAAAATGGTTAGGATTTTTCACAAAAGCTGGGTCAGAGTAGACACAAAATGAAGTTTGGTTGCCTTTATTTAGCCCCTGTGCATCTATTTTCTGCCCAACACCCATTGAAGAAAAATGTGCTGACTCTATCTATAGTCCTTATTGCTTTTTAGATGTTTTGGTTTAGATACTTACATAGTTTTATGCTGGAATGATGAAGTTCTCTCCATTTTGACTTAGGAAGGTCACTTGTAAAACACTCAACAAAACTAATAGTACTGAACTATGATGCTCGCAGAAAGTTTCTGCTTTCCAAAAGAAAATTCCACAAGATTAATCAAGTATACTCAAAGATACCTCCAGATCGTGAATCACAGAGAAGTATCCAATAGTACTACGTAGAAAATCTACCAGGTGTTGAATTATCTTTTAAATTAGACCAGATACACATCTGATATTTGTCTACTCCTGCTCCCAAACCATTTAAGCTAATAGTTTGACATGATATTTAAAAAATAAAACTATCGTAGGAAGACAAAAGGCTATAATTTCGTGTGACATTTTGGCAATGACAGATAAAATTTCTCAAATAACATTTCATTGAAAAAGCACTATTAAGCCTTTTATCAATCATATTTTATCTTTCTGTGTTTTCTCTTTGTATTCCATTTACTCATCTACTCAGAGATAGAGTAATGAAAAATCACTGAACAATATGAATTCTTTATTGGAACAAATTTATCAGTATAAGATCAAGGGTTAGGAAATGAGAATGTGTCCCAAACTGTCCTTGGACTTGTAGAGGGGAACTAGACTTCAGTAGATTCTGATAGAAACTGAACAGGCTAAGGGTCCATAAGAAGACCACACACCTGGAGACATAGCGATGCAGATGCCAGGAGGCAGCTCACGTCTGAGACCAGCACGAGTTGGAGTCCAGGAAATACAGTGACAGGTGCTAGGTCAATTTTGTCCAAGTGGGCAATCAGTATTTGGGATGTCCTGCCAACAGTAGCATGCCAAGTTCCAGCAGGCGACTTAAGGTCTGGCAAGAGGCTCTCTACTGAGTCCAAGTGAGGAGCATGTAGGTGAACTGCTGTTCATTTTATGCCTCAAGCCTTCCAAACCAGGCAGGTTATGAAATTAGAGATAAAATGAAGAAAGTAAAACAGGCACCTAATCATCCACTGTTTTGCAAACAAGCACGTATTAGAAGCTTAATCAAAATTTGAGACTAGATCACAAAATTAAAGTAGGTGGCAGGAAGGTTGATTTTTAGGATTGATCATCCAAACCATTCTAGAATCCCTTAAATTCCTTACCTGAGCGGTATCCTTAGGCCAGAATCGAAGTCTACAAAGAATATCTCTAGAATTGGAGCTGTGAAGATTTGAGGGGCAACAGACCTTTAAGAGAGTCGAGCCTCAGTTCTTAATTGGAAGCATTGCTGCTCAAAACCTGGTCTGGCAAGCAGAAGACTGGGCATCATCTGGAAGATTGTTGGAAATGCAGAATTTCAGACAGCACCCCAGACCTACTTAAACACACTGTGCATTTTAATAAGATCCTCAGGTGATTCCCATGCACATTAAAGTTATAGGCATACTGCTATGAAGAGTAATCTATTGTCTGAAGTGGTAAAAATCCTAACATGAGGGTACTTAAATTCTATACGCAGTGAGATTTTGTTCCTCCAGGGAGTTTAGAAGCAATTGGCATATGGAGGAGATTATCAAGGAAAGGACTAGGGCCTAGACATCATTAATTCACGAGTACAACTTGAAGAGATATAAGAAAACTTCTCTATTTAGGTATTTCTTTCCTAGAAAGAAAAGGAAAATTAAACTTCCCTCTGGATCCAATGTTTTATACGAGCTGTTACACTGTTTATCCATTTAGGCAATAAAGTTTCATTAGCAAGGAAAACAGTTTTCAGGAAAAAAAAAAAGGTCTAATTCTTTTTGAACAGCTATTTCTCAAGGCAAAAATATTTCCAATGCCATTTACATATATGTATGTTGCTCCATGTGCATATGTTTAAGACTCTTAGGTTGAGTATTTTGCATTTGTCAAGAGTACAAAAAGTATGAGCTTGCCTTATGTTTTTTCATGGCAACACTCTTCATCATCCTTCATCAAGTGGGAAAGCAGATCTTGAGTACTGTTCATTTATCCTTATCTACTTCCTGCTCAGGATCAAGAAAGCAAGTGGAAGTTTGACAAAAGTTCATTGCCATTGCTTGGCTCTTTTGCATTGACGTTAAAATCCATTTCATGTGCACTATTTCTGGATGCTCCCAATGAGTGTCTGATTTATCCAATCATTTTTCATTCCAATGAGAAGTATCCCACTGTTCATAGACTGATGATTATTCTCAAGATAAAATTTCTGAAAATATGAAGATGAACTAATATGACTTGGAAATATGAGCATCCACTTTAAATGATGGAATTCAAGTAAATTATTTTAGGATATATTTCATTATTTGCAATTGAAAGGATGTTTTAGTATAGCATGTAAAATATAAATAATAATTGAAATATTAGCATCAATTATATAGAAAAATGTACTATTAATAAATACAGCTAAGTAATTTGGAATTTCAGGGTCTAGTTGGTTATTTTCTTAGAATTTGGAAGAAATTATTCACTTCCTGATAATCAGTCATCATCTGGACCTCTTTCAAGGAGGCAGAATCTCGGATATTTATAGTGCACTTAAGAGCAGGGTCATCAAACTGTGAAATACTTAATTTTTCAAGAAAAAGAAAAAGAGGAATTCTTTCAGATAAAAACTTCCAATAGAAATATTTAAAATTTTATAAAATAAAGGGAAAGTGGATTAATCAATTGAGAACATGTAGCCAATCCCTAGCTATTAAGTTGATCTCTGCACATGCATGCGTCTGTCATTCCTTCACTGATCTACAGGCTAGATAAATGAATATCTGGATGTGTATGAATTACAGTAATGAACCATAGAGAGTTGTTTTTTGTTTTTGTTTTTGTTTTTTTGTTTTTTTAGTATCAGGGATTGCACCCTGAAGAACTGAGCCACATCCCCAGTCCCCCCCCCCCTTATTTAAATTTTTTATTTTATTTTGAGACAGAGTCTCACTACATTGCTCAGGTCCTAGCCAAATTGCTGAGGCTGGTTTTGAACTTGGGATCCTCCTGCTTCAGCCTCCTAAGCCACTGGAATTACAGGCATGCATCACCATGCCTAGCTCATATTAAGGATATTTTGACCCATTAAGACCAGATATGGTGGTGATTTCAAAAGATCATATTGCCTAGTGAAATTTTAGCCAACTTAATTTGTGTAAGTATACTCTATGATGTCCCTACAATGATAAAATCACTTAATGGTGAATTCCTCAGAAAATTCTGTCTTTAAGTGTCACATGTCTGTGTATAAAAGATAAAGGCAGACTTTTATTATCATCTGGTATTTGTTTTAAATTTGGATTAGTTAATTGTAAAAAAATTAATCAAATATAGCTGATATTATGTATCCAGAAAAATTTAACTTCCAAAGCAGATTCTCAGATAAACATCTTAGAAAATACGTGCAAAAAATCAGTAAACCATTTCAGAACATATCTCCTCCAAAATGTAATTAAAAGGACAAACTTAACAGTATAGATTTTTACTATAAAAAATACTATTCTAAAATAGCAACGTATTGCCCAATGCTTAAAGAGTCTTAGAATATAATGAAAGTGAAGATAATAGTTGCTGCACATTATGTGCCAGCAATTCACATATATATTTCTTCTTTTATTACTTACTGTAATTTTAATAATACAATGTTTACAATTGTTAGACTCATGTAGCATATAAATTAAGGAACCAAGCCAAAGCTGTCAAGCATGAGTTTATTATCTCTAAACACAAGACACAAAAGATAAGACATTTCCAATGCTGAATAATTCAGCAGCTCATTGACACCACCATGAGCCAAGACTCTCTCACCTTCCTGGGCCTTGATCTCCAATTGTTCTGGTTTGTCCACTTTTCATGAGTTTATTCATCACCTCAGGACAGAGACTGCAGTTCTAGGAAAATGTCTCTTTACTCAGATGAATAGAGTCACAAAAAAGATATCATCTCCTAATACATCTTCTTTCATCGAGAATTATTTTGTTTTCTAGAAGTCTCCTATTGATATTCTCTTGAAGTCCATTGGTCAGAATTGTGTCACAAGACCATTCTTTAAGTGACCTCTAGCAATGAGAATGGAATTGTCCTGATTGCCCTTGACTAAAAATGTCTTAGCCCTGGGGTAAAAAGAGAGCTTTGTCCCTTCATATACAACGAAGTGCTATATGAACTTTGTATTGTTCGGTTAAAAAATACTGAGTGGAATGGAAAACAAATGTTGCATGGAGAACAAGATATGTCCACCATATTAATCCCAGAACCATATAATGTATAAGGAGACTAAAAGTCACGAAGTTTAGGTAGATGTTTACACAGGTGAAGTATAGTCCATGACACGTTTATATACTTGTGTCAGCCTCCCAAATCTGCTTCTATGCAGTACTGACTACTTTAAAAACTTTTTCCTTTTCCAAAACTGTGAAGCTAGGAGGGAAAGACTATCAATATGCTTTAAGGTGAATTATCTCATAATTTGCAACCTGTACAACATAAAATAAAAACAAAACAAAACAAAATGACCTCCATTTCGTACTTTGAATGGTACCCTTGTAAACGATCAATCCTACGGGATTAATGGAAGTGATTCCAAGCCAGAGGTGAAGGAAAACAGGAGTTGAAGCTCGAGGTGATTTTTTTTTCTCGATCTAAATACCTCGACCTCCTTAGAAAGGACATCTCTGCAAACCATGTAATATTTCCCTGAGACCAAGTTCATCGAGAAAGAATCAAAACTTAATTATCTCTCAATTAACACATGCAACATTTGCAAGTTGAAAGTGAGTGGAAAAGGAAAGTAGATATTTAGATTCTTATACAGTCAGAAACATCACAAACTGAGCAAAAACTGACTAGGCCGTGGATGCAGGGGAGTAGCGTAGTGCAGGACAATGATGTCCACCTGAGATCAGACACTCACTTCCCCCTGGGTGACCTTCTGGCCCTGCCTCATGGTGTGCACCACCACCAGGCTCCAAGAGGACAGGTTACTCTCCACAGTATTTTCTTGAATAAAAGATTGAATCCTAAATTTGGGAGGAGTGCATCATTTATTTTGACAGACTTTTCTAGAAATCTGACTTTCTTTTGTGAGGCTCAATGAAAGACGTTAACATTTTTCAGGAAAATATGATTTAAGGCAAGCAAATGTGTTTTATCTTACTCAGACAAAAGTTTTGGATTTAACCATCTAAATGAAAAACAGAAAACTTTCTTTAAATTTAAAGAAACAAATAGTCCACACAGACTCTCTGAATTTCTAACATGAATATAATGAAATCATAAGGTAATACTCACATTCTCCACAACTCTCAATACAAATTTTTCATAGACAAAATGGCTGCACATTCCTGTTTTAATGTGTTCTTCTAGTAATAGGAATATATTAAAGCAAATCTCAAAATGCTCTTTTTTTTGTTTTCCAGATCAGTTCACCAATGCACAATAAAATAATTTAAAAGATCTTACTGGATAGTGGTAAACTTACAGAAATCCCTAATTTGCAAAAAAAGTAAACATATTTGAGCTTTCTCACAAATAATCAGCAAGTACAACATTTGCTGTGGTTCTTTCTGTTTTTCTGTAACTCACAATGTTTTAAATTCAAAAGGTTTCTGCTAGGATTGGATCATGATTATTATGCAGGAGCATATCCCAGTGTAAACAGCTTGCTTGGCATTTACATATTGTTCCCACATGCTTCCATATCTGACTTCTCAGTAAGTCAGAAGCACATATTTTATTGTTATGAAAATAACACAGTTTTTTATTTACTATAGAATCTTGGGTCTTTACAAACAGAATAATCCAGCACCACTGAGTTTATGTAGCCAATACCTGAATTGGTAATAATGTTATAAGATTGCAAAGCATGTAAATATTTCAATCTAAAAATCTGCATTTTTAAATGCATGATTATCAAAGGTTTTACACAATGCATTCAGAATTTTCAGCCTAACTAATTGCATTTATAGCAATGAGAGTCAACTAATTGAACAAAACAGGAGGTCGTAAGCAGCTTTTGTTTAACGTAGAGACAGGGAGGCTCCCTCCTGGGGCCATATAAGCAGCACAAATCTGCCATATCTGCAGTAGCCATTTAAATTAATCCTCTTTTCTAATACTAGAAATAAGTCCACTATTTCCTACAAGGAATATAATAGCAAGATTTCTGAAAAGCAAACATAAACATCCTTAAAAATTAAAATAACTCTTATATTAGAGTTCTTAGACTTTCATGCCAGTTTGCTGTCCTTATAGGAAGTACCCAGCTGCCATATGGAAAACTGCCACACATACCTGAACGGGCAGGATGTGAGGGTCACTTTGAATTTCACTTGTCTCCATTCTGCTCATTTTCCTAAAACAGGGATAATTTGCTAAGTGTTAATAGTAATAATTTGCTAAATGATCACTGGCAACAACTCAAAAACTTGATAAAAATAGGTCATCCACAGAGCATTTTGGCTAAGATCATCCAAAACACCAAGATTAAGTTTTTAATTTTGACATGAATATTTATAACAATTCTAAATTCCAAACTTATTCACTTTTGATTCATCTGTAGGGACAAAAAGAAAGACCCTTTTTCTTAAGGTCATCAAAAACCATATGGTCTTAAAAATTTGCTACAGAAAAAAAAATTTATATCCTCAGGTAGAGTCACAAGAGGAAAGGGCAGACATGGTTTATCAGAAGAATAAGCATCATATACTGAACACCTTCCTTGTTTGTTGGAAACGTTTTGTGTGCAAGTGCTTCTTCAAAACCAGATGTCCCATTCCTCTAGTAAGGTAAAGCTATGAAGTCCTTGCAAAGGACTGCAAATAACTTTGCTATTGTAATGGACCTTTTTGCTGTTGTTGTTTCAACAATAGGTCTAGCAGGTGGCATGTGGCGATGGCTGGGTCTATCTCCATCTCCAGGGTGCCAAGATGTCCCTCAAAGTTTCTGTGGGAGGAATTTGTTGGTGGGATTTGGATTGTAAAGGCAGGAGCATCTGCCGCCTTCCTGGTCTCATTACCATCCACACAATTAACTCCTGCAGCTCTGGCTCAGCAGCCAGAACCAAGGACTCAGTTTTACTGGTGTTTGACAATGCTCATTACCATTCATCCGAACTTAAGAGTTCTCAGGCTTTCAGTTCAGTGGAAACTTCTCTCTGGTAAAAGACAACACACACAAGAAATCACTAGGAGTGAAGAATGAAGAAGCAAATTGAGGCTCCAACCAATCCCTGAAAGCAATGGAGGTTCTGGAATGTGGAGCTGCATTTCACTTTGTAAAAACATGCCACATCTTTCAAGATTGCATGGTACTTCAAAGGCCTGTGCTCAGTCTTCTAACATTTTCATTTAACGACTAGTTATTTCCACTCTCCTTACTGATTACAGGTCCAGTTTTGCTTCCTATAAAAGCTTTGGCCAAGACTAAAACTGTCTGCAAACAAAGCTTTGAGTAATTTTCAGGGGAAATTAAACAGAATGTTGCTATGCAAAGAGGGAAAGATTCACAAAAGGTATGACAAATTCAGACAAATAAATAATTTTAAAGCCATTGTCATCTGATTAATCAGGGTTAAATTACATATCAGAAATACCACCTGAAAATTAAAATAGCACAGTCTGTCCCTTTAACTACTTTGTCATGTGATAAATATTCATAAACCTCAGTTATTAACAAGTTTACCTTGGCCAGGAAGGAGGTGATAATACATTACTCCTTCTCAGGGCTTAAATAGCAGAAGTCTGTCATTTATTGACATGTAGACTACAAAGAGGTTAAAAGGAAACCTGCTTTCTTGTTACAGAATAAGTGATGTAAAAACTGCACCTTTTCTTAAAGATAAAAGTTAATTTTGAAAAAGAAGCATTTAAAACAATCTCAAATGGAATAAGGCTTCTTTGTTCGAAACAACAAAAGAGCGATTAGGCTGTTAAAAACTGAGGAATCAGAGCTGCATCATGAAAGCTACGAAGTTTTTTTGTGTCCTTTTATGAAAAAATTAGGTCCTGACAGAAAAAGTTTACAAACCTGAATGCAATAAGTAAAATTCGACTCCAATCACAATTAGGAAAAAATGATAATATTTGTGATACCACAATAGAAAATTTTTCATCCATTGAGCATTGTATTATTAACTCTAATCATGCTGTTTTTCCTTTGAATTCCAAAAGTCAAAACATACGATTTCATTTATATGTGTGCATGTGTGCATGTTTTAAATTTGGCATTAGGAATAAACAAATTGTTTAAGAATTATGTAGTTTGTTTTAATTTTAAATTTTATATATCATTATGTACTGCCCTTCAAAATGCAAATTTCCTCCAATAAAATTCAAGAGAAAGCAAAGTAAATGTCTGGAGTGAGAGATGATATACTCACCAGCATGTGGGTAGAGAAAGAAATCTATTTCAGATGCTCTAATGGTTATAATTTGTTATGATTTTTGTGTGAAGGATAACTAATGGATAGTTGAATCTGCGGAAAGTGTATTGCCCCAGGCTGCTTAGACAAAAAAAAAATGACAGCATCTAAGTTCTCTGTATTTTTGTCCTGATAGCACTCCATTAAGAAACTCTGCATATACCTAGATGTTCTTGACAGGTTAGAATAAAATACTTGAAGTTATTTTTGTTATGCTAGGGGTCTAGTACAAACATCTTACACGACTCATGGTAAAACTTTAAAACTCAAATTCTGGCTGCTTTTTATTCTGCAAAAGTGCATTTGCCATAGTTCCACAATTTGCATCACGGGAATAAAATTTTTATTATCATTTGTTTCTAGAATTCTGGTGCCTATATGGAATGCTGGTTGGTTCCCAGCCTTTGCATTTCTTTTCTTTGCCATCTCAGATCACTTGAACTGCCCCAACCCTTTTTCATCAGAGCTCAGAACCTCTGCCTCAACTTAGCTGGAGTCAGTCCTGTCCTGTGTTAGGAAGGGGACAGTAAGGCTGGTGCTCAGCAGTGACTGACACCTTGAGTGTTGACACTAAGCCTGTTCCCTAGCTCTAACTAGACTGCTTCCTGACACCTGATGCTCTTTTTCCTTTGCTGTTCCATCTGATAGTTGACCTTCACACATTCTTTGGTTTCACTAATTTTATTGCCCCACCATTCCAACTCCAAGTTACTCAATCTTCCTTTAAATTCCTTTGGCTGTTGCCTTTAGCTGGTGAAATTCTATGAGGCTGACTCTCTTTTGGGAATCGCCACTGGAGTCCTCATTCTTTGCACTATCTCCATGCACGTGGGTGTACACACACACACACACACACACACACCCTGGAGAGTACCCCTGATCTCCTGTGGTGGCCTGCTGCCAACCCTCCTCATGTTCTGCTCACTGCACTGGATTTTCTTCTGATGCTCCTAGGTGTGTGCTGGCATTTGCTCTGCTCTGAACAGGGCTTGTTTATCTAGTCTCTCCCCTCATGGACTTGCACTGTCATGGTGGTTAGCCAAGCCTTGCTTGTCCGGCTTACTTATGCTTACAATGAACTTTTAGGAATACTTCTGCTTGTTAATGCATCACAGCGAATGTGAACTTCAAAGAAACTGGAACACGTGCTGACTACTTAAACTCCATTTCAAATGGTGTAGAATTCTATAGTATGGGATATTGTGAAAAATAATGAAACACGAACAGATAGGTTATTAATACAAGTAGATCTCCAAAAGTAAAAGATTGGGTTTTATCTTTGTGAAGCCTGTTAGTGATATTGTCTCAAGTATCATTTTTTTTTAATTGTACCTAAACCAAAACAAACCTATATTAATGGGACAGGTATTTTGACTAGAATAGCTTCAATATTTGGTTTTATTATTATGCTAAATAAGAATTAATCAGAATTGATCATAACTCATATTTGTTATATTTTCTCTAAAGAATGTAGTTTGCATGAGAATGATTCATATATGTGTGTGTGTATGCATACTTTCATTATTTAGTTATATATATATGTATAGTCATGTGTCAATATCACTTTTCAGGGGAATATAATGGTATACAGCCACATGCTAAAATATAATTAAAATAATAGAATGCACTTTCTCTCCAGAGTCATGACAGCATCCAAATGTTTACTAAACATTTTCTAAAGTGTTTTCTAAAAAGCATATGCTCCCAGGCATTAGAGTTAAGTCCCTGAGCTGATACAATGTATAACAGAACAGCTGGTATCACCTCTTACACTTAAGGAATATACAAATTATAATATTTCCATGATGGGAATGAAAATTAACCTGAGTCTTTAAACTTTAACATACATAAAAATGTAAGCAATAATTACCTTACTCCAACTTGTGTGTTAAAAAAAATTGATTTTGCTCATAATAAGATTCCACCATTTATTTGAAAGGAAAAAAATATCTGCATTTGTCAGTAACAGAACTGACATACTGAATTTAGCTTTTAGATGGAATATCTACATTATACTCATGTTACTAATCAATGTTAAAATGCCACATTCACATTTTGCCTTGAGTGCCCTTTTAAAACCATCTTGTTATTAAGATATTATTTGACTGTTTTGCCCTTACAAAAGTTGCCTAAATCATGGAATAAGGCTTTTAAGCAAATGTAAAATATGTCAACCATGCATTGTGTGGTATATGGGCAATTTCTATTAAAGAAGTTGGTATGTGGATAAAAGTCAAAGTCTATAGAGTGGAGTGTTGGAGTCTAAATGGATTTGGAAGGTAACTATTAGGAATACTACACTAGTCAATTCCTTGGGTAAGCTGAATATCACTTCTGGTGATTTCCATTCTGTAACTTGCATGGGTAGTTTAAATATTAGTATTTAACTCTTTCTTCATCACAAACTAGTCAATATACAGTTGTAATTTATTCTTTAAAACATTTTATCTTAGCTATTTTGTTTATAAATGTTAGGTTGGTTATTGAAGTTTGTAATGAATAATTGCTTTACAGATCTGAAGACATTTGATTCTCAAAACTCATTTTGCCTGGGATCATCATGGTCTTTCACATTAGCAGTGGCTTATTCTCAAGGATTCAGAAATGGGGATGCATGTCCTGAAGAGAAATGCATGCCCCTGCCCGGTGGTTCTTCCCCTGGGTTTCACCTTGGAATCACCTGAGGAACTTTACAAAGGACTGATGCCTGGGCCCCATGCCCAGGGTGTCTGGTTTCATTGTCTGTTTTGCCTGGGCATTTCAAAAAGTTCCACAAGGGGACTATAATCTACAAACAAGGGAATTTCTAAAAACAAGCAACTTGGCTATAAAAAACATGCTTGTAGTATTCACAAAATATTGAAACAAGTAAACTTATCTCTAATTTGATAGCAAAATTGTTTTTTATCTCTTTTCCTCATTGGAATATAACAATGGAAGTGGTACATAATGGAAGTGGTCACAATGAGACAAACAGAAAGGGAAGGGACATGAGAATCTTATGAAGTGCAGAACTCAGTGCATGCTTCCTCAATTGAGGAAGACAGAATAGGGTGGATAAGAGCTGAGCTGTCAATCATTTTCTACCTTACAAATCCTTTTTCTTCATGGAATGCACATAAGAGTAGAAAGATAGTACATGGGAGGGAAAAAAGACAAAACATCAATACTAAACAATAGTTATTAGCTGCTCTGTTAAGGAAAAAAAATAAGACATTAAATTGGAAACAAATCTGCCTTTGACAATTCTCTAGAAAGTTGCTTCTTGGTGAAGGACAAGTCTGGACTCAGATGCGTATATGATATTCCAGATTCCCATGCACCCATGCTAACAGCATACAAATCACATCCTTGATTCCTGCTTAAAAGTCACCTTCGCTCTCCCTGAAAAATGAACTGTCAATTCAGAGGCAATTGCTGAGAGAAATGGTGATAGATGAGTTCCTATACAAATGTTACACTTTAAATAATTTAAAACGTTGTGAGAGGGGATGCAGAGGACTCTGTGAGGCAAACGGGAAGATGGCCCTGTGAGGCATGTATTTAGGCTCAGTTAGTGATTCTCTGAAAGAAACACCTGGGTCACCCCTGTAAGGGAAATGGCAGATCTAGGGCAACAGAGATGGCAGATGACAGAGTTTAAAGAGTTAAAGAGATTTCCTTTCCCATCACTATGAGGGAGTGCCTGGAAGACTCTTCAGTACCTTTGCTGTGTGCCAAGTGATTTGAGCAATGTGAAATTGATACCTCACTCTATAGCTCAACTACCAAAATTATTAAACATTAATTTTTCTTTAAATCATATGTTACAGATAACAATTAACCAAAAAAAAATATATCAAAAGGCAGTGTTTAAAAACAAAAAAAAAGTAGATGAACACTATCAAAGCAAAATATGACATCAGAGAATTAGAGATCAGTCTGGTGGGAAGACTTCTCATGGACACTGTGCGAAGGGTTCTCCAACTCATCAATCTCTGAGATTTGACTTTCAGTCAAATTAAAGGTGAAGAAATACTACTCTCTTCCTCTCCTAATTTCTTTCCCCAGTATGCATTTACAATTATTTGACTAGATTCATTAATTGGCCAAAAAATTAAAATTGTTTTGCTAGCACTTCACTTCCTGATCAATAGTCAGGTCTTCTTTCTTTGCTGAATGGAATGACTTATCTACCTTGAAATAAGTAAAATATTGTAAGTTATTGTAAAAATTATGTAATTGAATGACAATAACTTGAAATGAATTATTGGGACAAAGCTATTCATTACAGCAATACATGTAATCTCAATATACAACTCAAGTACAACTCAAGTACAACTCAAGTACAACTAAGAAGTCATTGTCAATTCTTAGGGAATATCAGATGGAATAAGGTGCAGGTTATCTAGAAAAGGCTGGATTTCATAATGTATGTTGGGTGTACTTATTTATATTAGAAAACATTGGAAATACAGTCCACAAAATTTTTTAATAGTTTACCAATGGAAAAATGAGAGAATGAGAATAAGGCAGAAGTGAGAAGGATATAGGCTAAATTTCTTTGCCCATATGCTACTTATAGATTGGATTTTGAAATCCATGTAAATATGCGATGTAATCATCAAACAAAAGTAAATTTTAAAAATACCTACAAATAAATGTAGCTTGAAACAAACAATTCTAGATGCTCTAATTGTGGTCTCTCAATATTGTTTCCATTGAAAGAATTCAGAGCTCATTGGGGAAATGGTTTCTTCAGGTCTGAGACAGGCAATATATACCTGGATGACCCTGGATCAATTTGTAATAACAAAAAGCAAAAATATCAACAAAGCCTATACAAATAGTGTTCTAACGACTCAGAGTCACACCTAAATAAACTCCCTCTGACCAAAGATGGATTCATTTGAGCATCATGAGGGATCATAACTATAAAGTATTAAAACACATCAAACAAGTATAAATCCATGAATTCATAGCAAAGATAAAGAAAATTTTATTGATCACCTTTTAAAGATGGAAAAGAACCACATATACTGTATGGAAAGAGAAAGAATTAAGAACCATCCCTCCTTTTCTAAACAACCTGGACTTCTGGTTAACCAAAGAATCAATATGAGGACATTCCTTCTTTGAGATCTATTCTATCTGATATAAATTAATGTTAAATGGAGAATATGATCATTTTTAAGGGGCTGGGGATATGGCCCAGTTGGTAGAGTGCTTGCCTAACATGCACAAGGCCCTGTGTTCAATCCCCAGCACTGCAAAAAAAAAAAAAAAAAAAAAAAAAAAGAGAGAGAGACTGGATTTTTTTTAATTTGTACTGAAATAAGTGATCTAGGCAATGATCATCAATGACTGACAATATCACAAATGTCACCCAGAAAAAAATCATATGCCTCCTGATAGAAAGATACCACTCTTCAAGAAGCAAACTCACCAAAAACATCTAAACTGAATCTTCTCAATCTTCTAGAGCTATTTTCCAAATTACAGAAAATACCAGGGAAGAAAATCATGCTAAAGACACTGCTGTGATACAATCAGCAAAACTCAGAATGTGGGAACTTCTGCAGAATTAATAACCCAGATCGTCAATAAAAAATCACAGAAATGTTACAGAGCTGTGTGGCAAGCCCTGCACTAAGAACATTTCTATTACTCAGAAACTATGGCCTTTATTTCCATTCATGTTTCAAGCAAAGAAAACTTAAAGCAACTGGGAATTTGTTAGGATATTAAGAAGTTATTCTTTTTAAGATGTGAGAATGGCATTGTGGCAAGTTTGAATAAACAGTCCTCATGAAGAAATAAATCACTATACAAAGAAGCACAACTTAAACCCTTAGGGTTTTCCGAGAAGCACCCTAAAAGATACTTGCTAAAGAAATAGTCAGGTGTATGGTAATAGTTTTATATTTTAAAAATTTACATTCACAATTAATAACCAAAAATCACTCACTTAATTCACTTCCCACTTAAGCCTATAGATTATTGCTGTTGTTTTAATCAATAAGTCGATATGGCAATATCCAGTGCCAGTAATTCAGAGACTGTTCCAAGCAATGTAACTTTCTGGCAACTCTCCTTCCTGATTCTGACATACAACCTGAAAGTACTAGGAATTTTTAATCTCTTATTGATTTATAGTCTAACTAGTCATTTCCAGCTGCTTCTGGTGCCCTGTTTGTGTTTGGTCAGAGAGCAATGTAAATGTCTGATATTGTGTAATTAATCAGTGGGAAATAGATCCCAGAGTAGCTGGGATACAAGAGAATGAAATAGTAAAGAATAGCTGATACATATTCATTACCAATCCAGCTCCTTCTCTGAGGTTTTCATTTAATCACACAAGGTCATGACTCTGTAAGACATTATTTGATATTATTTTCCAATACTTAACATTTTATAAATATCTAGAAGAGCATATTTATATATGTGTTTTGCAATTTGGTTTGTGGAAGTGAATGTGTGTATCAATGAGTGATAGAGGGAGAGAGAAGAGGGAGGAAGCTCAGTGTGAACAGCACAGACACTCTGGAGTTAGATTTCCTTGGGTTTGATTTCCCATTTTGGCATTGGCAGTTGCCAATCTCACACCCCAGCTGAATTACTAATCCTCACTGATTCTCAGTTATCTTCTTTAAAATGGGTTTTAAAACATCCTAATCCTGTAGACTTATTATGTTAAGTGAGATAATGACACTGTAGAATTTAGCAGTTGTTGGCACCTGGTCATTTACTTAGTGATACTACTAGAAAACTCAACATCAATAACTTTATCTCAGCTTCTAAAATAAATTACTAGAGGGTACAATATAGAAAGAGCCTAGCTATGCATAGAAGAAAGGATTAAATTTTTAGGAACGGTTTATCAAGTTTCCTTTGCTTGGATTATCTTCAGTAAACCAGAAAAAAAGTGCTGTTTCAAACCAGTAATGCTATAAAGATGAGTCCAGAAGTCTGTGAACACTTTCCATCCCTGGGAATTGCATATTTAATGATCAGACTTACTCATTGGTTTTCTATAAACCAGTACTCTCAGATTAGAATTCATTCAACCATTTCCTGAGCAATATCTAAGAACACAATATCAAAGAACACTTGTTATAGACATAGGTTTCTACAAATATAGAAAATTCAATTTTCAAATGATCTCAAAATATTTAAAAACAGCATCAGCGTGACTGTTATTAGTTCATTTTCTTTTAATAAATTCAATAGATTTTAATAAACGTATCAAACTTAATAGCAAGCAATTCTTTCATTCAAAACAATCATATTAGACAAAAGCATCACTTCACAAACTCTATTCATTTATGCAACAACAATATGGTTTTAGCATATCTGAGCACCACATTTATCATTACTTTCCAAATTAGATTTTATCAAACTGACTCAGTATTTTTGACTTAAAAGTCTAAAAAAGAAACTTTATATCATTAATATACATTGTGTTAGACAAAAACAAATATGGACCCAAATCAGTTGCCAATATATAAAACCATGCACACATATGTGTGTATATACATATATATACACATACTCGGTACTCGGTGACAATATATAATTTTTTTTTTTTTTTTTTTTTGGTACTGGGGATTGAACCTAGGGGCACTCCACCACTGAACCACATCCCCAGAACTATTTTGTATTTTATTTAGAGACAGGGTCTCACTGAGTTGCTTAGGGCCTTGCTAAGTTGCTGAGGCTGGCTTTGAACTCACGATCCTCCTGCCTCAGCCTCCCAAGACACTGGGATTACAGGCATGCGTCACCGTACCCAGCGACAATACTTAATTATAAAATAAAAAATAAAATACAATTAGAGCTAGGGTTGTGGTTCAGTGGTAGAGCAATTGCCTAGCACATGTGAGGCACTGGGTTTGATTCTCAGCACCCCATAAAAAAATAAAAAGCAAAGTTATAGCAAAAATTATTTAAAAGATACAATTAAATCAATACCCCTCGGCATGGAATTTTGTAAGCTTTTTTTGCATGATGAATCCCTTAGTCATCTCCCCCAAAACACGTCCAGCTTCTGTTTTTATGCTTCTCCCCCTCAGTCTCCCTCTTGTAGAACACTAAATGTCATCAATCATGTGTGCCATTCATGACCCCATGTTCCAGGGCCTTTGTACTTAACATTACCTCTACTTTGCTCTCCTTCCTTTTCTCTAGATTTAGTCAATAATTATTTAGTGTTTTCACTTTATTTGGAGCATTGCTTTTTCGAAGAAGCCTTCCCTGATCTCCCTTACCGGGTCAAATTGCCTACTATAGGTGATCCTATTATAAGCATCCTATTATCTATTAGAGGTAATCCTATGAACCTCTTGCCAAAAGAGTGCTTTTTCATTTGCTTTTAAGATTATTTGATTTTCTTTCTCGTTGGATTCTAAATTGCAAGAGGGCTGCAATTACCAGTAGCTAATGCATATTATTTTATCTCTAAAAACAAGGCTAGCCCACAAGGCCACATATACTTTGATAAATGAATGAGAGAATAAACATATTTCCATCATAGTTTTGAAAATATAAGGAAGCATACTTCTGTAAGTAGTTCTCTAACTTTGCATTATCCTTACCTATAATCACATTGCATTTAGATTTCATTACCAGTCAAGTGACAATTAGATATGGCTTTTTTGATATGGCTGTATATTTCTCACAAATATTATATCTCATTTCTCAAGTAAAAGAGTGATTGTCAAAGCAATTTTGTGGTTCAACGTTTTTATTTTCAGAATTCTGTGAATTTGCAGAATCTTCTCAGGCAGCTCCATTTCACTCCTGGGATGCTTTTACTTTCACATTAGATCTCTAATTTTTAAATGAAAGAAATGTCTAGGTTGTAAATTCAACAAGTCAATTTCATAACCATTGAAATAAAAGTCAAAATTCCTCCATGGACTACCACTACTCCCATAATGTGATCTTGGACTCATGGGTGGTTTTCAGAGTCATATTACCTTATATTCAAGATTTGATAGTGTCCAAGATATTTTCACATATAATATGCTTTATCTAAAACTAAAAGTTCGGCAGAGTAAATAGCTGTACCCCCATTTTATAAATGTGATGCCTCAGTAAAATGGCCAAGATCTTCCTAATAATTTATGACAGGTGTTCTGATTCCATAGTCAGAATCATAATTAGAAGGGACTCAGTCACTAAAGAGAGTAGATATTAACGAATGTCAAAGAATTGTGAAGTCCTGGCTTGATAGACTGCCATATAGACATAGAAACATGTATGGTAATTAAAAGAGTTTGTCTGGAGAAGAATCAAATAGTTCAGTGCACAAAAAATCTCATCAATTATGTAGAATGATTAGAACTTTCAGACAGAAACAGCAGAGACAGTGATATGATCACTTAAGACATAACCAAATGATGTTAGTCTCAAGAAAGGATTTGTCTAAAGAGGACGAGTAATAGTGCAAAAGTTTCAGCGGGATCTAAGTGAAAACTAAACACTAATGAACAATGAATGCAGAGGCACAGAGAATTAGGGTTCTAGACTCAAGGGAACTGTTATAGAAATTCATCAATTTTTACAGAGAGGCAAGTGTGAGTTATATGAAGGAATTTTCAGTTACCATTCTACTGTACCACATATCTGATGCTATTTTCCTGAGGGCGGGTACTAAGATAAAAAGGAAAGTAGAGAAAATAACTTTGAGCAGTCAAAAAAGAGATAAGAAATTGGAGAGAGTGTGGAGGAGGAAGAGGCCGATCACATTAATGGAGGTTTTGGGAACCTAGCATCCTGGAGAGAGGGGGACAATTACTGACCCAGGGGTCCTCAGCTTTTGTATGATCATCTTCAAATCTGGACAGAATGAAAAGCCTGGACATACAGAGATAGCACATTTAGACATTTATATAGTTGGGAAGAACCTTTGTGATCACAAAAGTGACTGGAAAGTCACAAATGGGTGAGACCTTCGTATTATTTTCTTTGCATTTTCACATCTCCTGAGATTCTGAAAGAAAATTTTTAAAAACCCAAATATGGCATGTTCAATCTTGTAGTTACATTTTGAATTCAAGGAATGAAAAAATGTTGTCATTAAGTTTTCATGAAATAAGTTATTGTGTTGTTCCATACAGGATACTAGGAGATAGGAAAAAGTAATGGAATTCAGCAAAACCTACTTTCCAATACCATCACCCAGAGAAAAACAGACAGAAGGAAAACAGAAAAGGAGTTGTTGAATGAAGACAGAAAAAATTTTCTCAGATGAGATGGTTCTTATTTCACTTACTTTTTCTTTTCTTAATTCATCATTGTATGCATGGAGAATAGATGGTTGAAATAAACTGGACCTCCATTTGATTTGAATAAATATGTATGAATCACTCTGTGAAAGTTTCTGGATGACGTACTTTTGGGGATGCAGAGTAAACAAGGTTTCATGGAGCTTCATTTTTGCACGGGAGATGAGGTGTGCATAAAAGAGTAACACAATCATAGTGATGGATGGTGTCATAGTGGGGAGATGGGGTTCTGGTTTCTATGAGCAATTTCACAAACCTTTTTAATGGATGAGATCATACATACATTTGATCCTGAGGATTGCATGGAAATTGTGTAGCTGGGAATAGGGCATAATGGAATCAGGAGAAGCCTAGGAATATTAAAATGGAGAGCAAATTCCAGGTAGGTGCCTTTTTTAAGGGGACAAAATAGCATTTCAAGTCAAAAAGGAGACATACATATGGACTTTCTAAAGGGCCTGTTGAAAGGTATTTGTAGCATCTTGGTTACAAACTCCCAGTGGGGATTCAATGGAAACTGCTGCTTCTCATGCACATATGCACCTTCAGTAGTATTTTGCACAATGTTTTAGAGTTTCAGGGAAGGACTTGTTGAGCCATCAATGAACCCTGACTGTAGACAGTGGAAGTCAATGAAAATACAAATGATTTCATGTGCTTTCTGATGAAGGGCAAGCAAACCCTTTGTTCCTTGTGGATGTCATCATCACCAACCAGAACTCGGGATGCAATGTAGACTTAGAAATCTGATGGTTCTTATCCAGGTGTGGAAGGACTGAAACCCTTCTCTGAGTGTTTCACAATACCAAGGGTAAGTGCTTCCAAGAAATGAACATCAACCAGCCCTGAATGAGCATATATCTCTGATTGCATGTGTGTGTCTAGCAAAAGCCCCTCTGATACTTGTGTCGCTTTAAAGGAAAAGTATATGTGTACTTTGAAAGCTGAGAAAAAAATGACTGGGTTTTGTTCCTTCCACGTTATTTGCATAAAAGGATTTTTATCACTCAGACATTTCTAGAATTAGAAAACAGCTTTCACAGATTTTACCCTTTGAAAATGACAATATCTAATCTCTTTGCTTTCATGAGCCTAGCCTGCATTGCCAAATATCTCAGAAGGGGAATAGTAAACTATTTTTCACAGATCCTCCATAATAGATGAGATATGAAATGAATTTCATGGAAGTCGAGCACCCTGGAGGTTATTAGTTTGCCATGATATATAACATTATTCTGACATCATATCATTATCATTATTATTTTCTTGTGCAGCCAACCTAAAGCATTTGAAAAATTTATCAATTTTACCATTTATGGATCTTAATAAAGAATGTGTGTCCTTTTCTTAAAACTATTAAGCTACCAAAGGCACTTATATTTTAAGTTATATATACATGCCCTGAATATTTAGCTTATCCACTTGAAATAAACTGAGAAAATATTTAAGCAATATTTGGTCAATACAATAGAAATTTTTTAGAACAGGTAATAGTATTCAATTAACAGACAAAATTATTGAATTAAAAATATGAAAAAGTATATACCTGTAGTATGAGATGTTTAACTTTAAAATCAAAATATGATAACGATGAGTGATCATTTTTCATATATTATTCTTTGGTGTTAACATATTTTTTTCATATTAGTACATTTAATACATGTGTGTCTATGTGTGTGTGTGTGTGTGTGTGTGTGTGTATTTTTTTCACTCCTACTCAATGAGATAACAGAATGTTTATTCAGTCTCTCAAAGGTTCAGTTTTGAAATTCTCTTGAGAATTTTCAAACAAGCTTCAGAATCAACATTGAAGAGCTGGGAATTCAGGAGTTTGTCCTTTATTAACAATTTTTTCACCCAAAGACTCTAGAAGCCAGTGATAAGCAAACACAAGGGTATCTATTTATTAAAACTAATAGAATCATACACTTAAAAGGGGCAAAAATTATATAAATCATACCCTGATTTTTAAAAATAAAACACATGAAATAAAGGGACAAAGCAAAAACTTTATTGCACCTTATTTAAAAAACATAGAAATGCTGTTTACAAATGTCACTATGACCATGAGCTGAAGAAACTTTTGTCAAGCATAAAGCATGGGTCCTAAGGAGCACAATTAGAAAAACTTAAAATTCTCCATTTATCAATAACATTGTTTCTTTTTTTAAAAAAAAATGTTAACGTTGCTTTTATTTCACTACAATATTCAGCACATTAAAAATTAAACATTTCTTCTTGGATTTCTGGTGGGAGATGTCAAAATCATTTTTTGATATATGTGCTATGTTTTGGTGTTTTTATCATTTAAAACATTTATTTCTCTATTTAGTAAGCAGATGGAAAGGGATTTTCTGAGGTTCTGTATTCATCAGAGTGATTGACTGCTCAAAAATAGGAATCTCTTTTTCCTCTTTTCAGAGGAAACCAAAAGAAAAACAACTTGCATTGTATTGGCGTTGCTTTCATCACTGTGCTGTTTCAGAGCTCCTTACACTGCACCTAGAAATGAGTCAAAGCAATATGCAGTCACTAACATAAAACACAGAGCCTTCTTGTGCTCTCTCCCATCATCTGGTTTTGACCCAAAGCTCTTGTTTCTGCTCACCAGATGCGCACAACTCTTTCCTGCATGATCTGACCCACTTTCCCCCTTCTGAATCCAATCATCTGGCTTTTCTGCTAACCTCTTCTTGATCCTATCTCTAGACACTTTGCTTTTAGACAAAATAGTATTTTCCCATCACCAGTGGCAAAACTAATACTGAAGTGCCCCTGCCCTAAAATGAGTCTAAGGAGTGTAAGTAAGAGTGTTCCATCCACTGCCTTCTTAATCACTAAATACCCAATTCTCCCAGCTCAATTATTAGGAAGATCGTAATTCCTTCCAAGACGAGAAGAGGGACATAACCTTGTCCCTCCTATGCATCTCCCAACTTCACTTTCCTGGGTATCACTATCCTAGAACCCTCTTCTTCCTAGTCAAGCATAACCTATCCCATCTGTAGATGAGGAGTGTCCTATCACTTTCCAAAAGAGTATCTCACTGGAGTGTCATTGTTACTTAGGCAAATCCATGTCCCCTTCATTCTACGGAAGGAGAGCTCCTCATTTATTCACCTTCCCTCATATTATCATTCTTTTCAAGGGACTTTTATTTAAAATCAGTTAAGATCACATTACTTTTGGGTCTTGAGGTGTCCTTAAAACAAACTCAGAGCAAGTGTGATTTAATGATACTTTTTTGGTTTCATGTTCTGGAAAAGATTTTCTGTTTAGATTCTTAGTATGTATGTTGTCAATTCCAGGAGATTCTGTTTAGATAGTCTCAATAGCTTTAATTTGGATTCATACGCATGTGAAACTTACTTTATGTATGTGGTCTTTTATTGGAATAAATTCAAAATATTTTGGTTGTTCCATTAGCTCATCACACACTCCTGTATAAGGTAATACTTATGAAAAATTATCAAACCATGTTTGAGTTACTTTACATATTTTTGTGCAATCTATTTCTTTTTAAAACTTTTTGAAGGTGGTACTCTTAACGTCCAATGGAGCTCTGAGTAACTTTCTTAAAGACATGATGCTAATAGTAAAAATTTGTATTTATATTTGAACACAGAAAATCTGGATCCAGAGCCCATGCTTTTAAGCTTGCCTCAGTTTGACCAACATGTGCCAATTTTAACTAAAACTCTCCTACTTTGTGTCAGAAACCTGAGTAGATGGGTATGACTCAAAGTTTTTGTGAAGTCCATCGACTCTTGCTCCCCACCCCACGGCCACCTTATCACCCATGATATCTGAAAAAGATCATCCCACCAAAAAAAGTCCTGCCAGAGTGAGGACAGAGAAGGAACTATATTTACTCGATTTTTAAATTTGACAAAGAGCCCCTGAAGGGTGGAAACAAGATTTTGAAAAATTGAACTTTCATACTCCTATTCGGAAATGTGTATATCAATAGGATTTAACATACACCTTCCAAATTTTTAGCCCTCATTTCTGAAAGAGAGCTGATTGATCTTTCAACTACTTGTCTTCATATACTTCAAAAATTATACAGAAGAATGATAGGTTTGCAAAATATCTAGATTTGAAACTCTTTTCCTTCCTCCATCTTACATCTTGGAAAAGCAATATCATATTTCTAACAGAGAGTTACATCAAACGGCAGTTATTTATAGAGGCCGTCCCTCATGCCATTCTTAGAGATCCCAGCTTTCAGAGGAAGTAAAAATTCGTGTCTATTGTGGTTTAGGAAAAGTTTTCTAACTATTTCTCAATCGTTTTCTCTCACCCCTCTCAGTATGCTTGGAATTTGTTGTTGCTGTTCACTCCACTCACTCCAACATTAGTGGAATTTTTACCTTCTGACTCAGTAACAGACTGAGATGGATAAGCATCTGTGGGGAGTGAGGGGGTCTGCCGAGTCTTGTGGCAACTTGTGCTGAGTAGCATCCCTGGCCTCTCCGTAGGTCCTGGTAGTACCACTCTCTCCCAATTCCCAAGTGACAAATAAAAATGTCTGCACCCTTTGCCAAATGTCCTCCAGTGAGAAGGAGGATGAAAATTGCCCCTTGGTTGAGAGGGACTGCTCTGAAGCCTGGAAAGAGTCCTTGTTGCCTAAGTAGATGTAAGATCTCTACACAGTCTTCAACTTTAAAGCTTCTTTCAAGGAGAACTTAATGTAAAATAGCATTAAAATATACAGACAATGAGAGCCAGTTACACAATCAGAAATCTGTCATGCCCAGACTGCCTGGATGTGACCTCTGATTCTGATCCTCAGTAACTGCATGAGAACCTCATCAGTTTCCTCATCTGTGAAGCTGAGATAAAGACCTTGTCCTGATTACCTTCTTTCGTTCCTCCAAAATGTCTCCTGGCCTTGTGTCTCTCCTTGGTGGACTGACTACCAGGACATTTTCCCATTTTTCAGAAGAGGAACCTAAGTTTCCTTAACAAGTAATGGAAGGTTATGAAGCGTGTGCATGGGAGACCTGGGCCTCATAGCTAGAAGCAATGTCTAAAATCAGAGCTCATAACACTACTACAGTGCTAACCTTCAGTTTTAACAAGACTACCAATGAGGGGAATTTCTTACCCTTTATTTAATGTTGAATATACCTCTAGAACTACACTTACTTCTGCATGTGCTTGCTATTATTTAATCCTCATCTGTTGGTATGAAGATTATCATCAACACCCTTTATTAATGGGACTTCATGCTCCAACCTGTTCTGTATGTTCTTTTACCTCTTGAACATTCATCCCTCAATCTGCTTGATTTGTTCCCTCCCAACTTTGGGATTTCACTATTAAATACAGAAAGGCCTGCCATGGTAACCGCATCATCTAATGTCAATCTCTCCTACTCCTTATTTATCTGCTGTATAGAATTTTTCTACTTTTTTTTTAAAGTGAAATTTTCCTGTCTCTCCCCTGGGATATAAAAGCAGAGCTTATACCCACTTTATTCACCTTTGTCTCCCCTTGATCCAGAATGTCAACAGAAAGCCAAGAATGACTAATACCTGCTGCACCAATGAATAAAGAGTATGAATCTGGGAAATGGTAGCAGAAATCAAACTCAGATCTTTCTGAATTCAAAGTAAATATTTAAACCACTTGTGACGCTTTCATTTTGCAATCTGAATATAAGGGCAGTCAAGAGGTACAAACTTCTTTCTCGGCCCTATTGATCCACAACAGTTTCACCTGATCAGTATTTCCTCTCTCTATAGACCATTCCCTCTTCCAATACCATTAACTATTGATAGATTTTATTGTGCCATTTTCCAAAGTATGTAATTAGTCTAATTAGTCATTTTCAAATCCATAACCTCTGTTATGGTCTAGATAAGAGGTGTCCCTCAAGAGCTCAAATGTGAGACAATGAAAGAAAGTTGAGAGGTGAAATGACTGGGTTGTGAGAGTCGTAACCTAATCAGTGCATTAGTCCTCTGATAAGGACTAACTTGGTGGTAACTGTAGACAGGTGGGGTGTGGCTGGAAGAGGTGGCTCACTGAAGGTGTGACTTGGGTTTTATATTTTGTCCATGGTGAGGGAAGCTGGCTCTCTCTGCTTCCTGGTAGGATGTTCTGAGCTACTTTCCTCTACCACACCCCTCGGGTATGATGCTCTTCCTCTCCCCTGGCTCAGAGCAATGGAGTTGGCCGTCTATGGACTGAGACCTCTGAAACTGTTAGCGCCAGAATAAACTTTTTCCTCCTCTAAAATTGTTTTTGAAAGATCTTTTGATCACTACAGCAAAAATATCTGACTAAAACACTACCTCAACCCAAGAGGGTCTTCTCTTCCTTGCTCTTTCTCAGCCTTCTTGTTCGTCTTCTTGTTGATCTTGAGAGAGTCTCCATAGAACAGACAGAAGGAATTAAAAAGAAAAAAAGCATGGTCACACTAACGAAATATTTGGAACAATTTTCCTTTGCAATTAGAATAAATATAAAACCATTAGAAAAACCAAGTCTTCTCTCTGACTTTGTCCACTGATCTTCCCATTTTTATTGCTTTTCAATGCACTGCCCTTCTTTAAGTCTCTTGAGTAAGACAAGTTCATCCTTTCTTTGGAATCCAGATCATTGTGTGCTAAGCTACTTCCTCATTTAAGGTTTTTCTCAAAGAGGGTTTCCCCAACCATCTATCCCTAATAGTGTATGATCCTTCTTTCTTTTCATTGTAGCATTTATTGTTACTGAAATTATTTCTTTTTCTTGTATTTTATTTTATTTTTAATTAATTTATTTTGATTCATTGTACACAAATGGAGTACAGCTGTTGTTTCTCTGGTTGTACACAAAGTAGAGTCACACCATCTGTGTAATCATACCTGTATATAGGGTAATGATGTTTGTCTCATTCTGGTGTTATTCTTACCCTCCCAACCTGATCCCACCCCTCTTTTGCCTCTATGCAATCCATCCTTCCTCCGTTCGTGCCTCCCTTTCACCCCACATTGTGTATCATCATATACTTATCAGAGAGATCATTCAGCCTTCTGTTTGTTGGGATTGGCTAATCTCACTAGCATGACAGTCTCCAACTTCACCCATTCAAATGCCATAATTGTATTCTTCTTTATGGCTGAATAATATTCCATCATGTATATATACCACAGTTTCTTTATCCATATCCATTCATTTATTGAAGGGCATCTAGGTTGGTTCCACAATCTAGCTATTGTAAATTGAGCAGCTATGAACATTGATGTGGCTGCATCACTGTAGTACGCTGATTTTAAGTCCTTTGGGTATAGGCCAAGGAGTGGGATAGCTGGT